>CATIWR010184394.1:0-29859 GCA_949677035.1 Omphalea diandra | reverse complement strand
CTCTAATTTCTAGATGCTCTTTATACTTTTAGATGAGCTCTCAAACACCATTATTTATGATGTTATAATAAGCACACAACATGAAATAATTTGTCATATAACTATGCAAACACTGCATATATGTTCAAGTATCCCAAATGCAACGGTGCCATTATCATTGTCGTGTTTTTATAATTCACATGTCTAAATGATTATTTATCTTGTGCATATGTTCATGTGAGATTTCATATCATTTGTGCAATGAATATGGATAGGGATGTTACACTTGAAGACATGCTTCGAGCTTATGTGATAGAGTTCAAAGGTGCATGGGATGAATATATTGCCTTGATTGAATTTGCTTATAATAATCATTATCACAGCAGTATACAGATGGCACCATATGAAGCACTATATGGAAGAAAATGTTGAAGTCCTATCTACTGGGATGAAGAAGGGATGAGTGTTTAGAAGGGCTATAACTAGTGCAAGATACTATGGACAAGGTGAAAGTAATCAAAAGCAAACTTAAAGCAGCACAAGGCAGGCAAAAGAGCTATGCAGACCAACACTGAAGAGAAATGAAATATGAGGTGGGAGATAAAATGTTCCTTCAAGTTTCACCATGGAAAGGAATAAATCGATTTGGTAAGAAGGGGAAATTGAGTCCTCGATACATAGGACCCTATAAGATCCTAGAAAGAATCAGTCCATTGGCTTACAGGCTTGCACTACCACTTGAGATGGCTCAAATTCATGATGTATTTCATGTGAGTATGCTAAGAAAGTATCAGTCTAAACCTCCACATATACTTAGGGATCCAACAATAACAATTACAGATGATATAAGTTACATTAAAGAACCAGTGGAAATTATTGGTTATAAACAGTTGCAAAATTTGGAAATCCCATTAGTTAAGGTATTATGGAGAAACTAATCAAAAGAATATGCTATAAGGGAAATCGAAGAGAACATGAAATGACAATATCCACATTTATTTACAGGTATTGAATTTCGAGGGCAAAATTCTTTATAAAATGGGAAGAAATGTGACAACCCCATCGACATTCATTGACATGATTACATTAACATATTTATTGCATAGATAATATGAAATCCCATATGAACATATGCATTAGATAAATGATCATTTAGATACGTGAATTGGATTAGCACGACGATGACATATGCAACATTGCATTTGGGACACTTGAACATATATGTAATGTTTGCATAGTTGCATGGAAAATTATTTTATGTTGTGTGCATGTTATAACATCATAAATAATGGTGTTATAGAGCTTATTTTAAAGTATATGGAGAGATGGATGGAGGTGCTTAAGGAGTGAATAAGAGGGACTAAAAGAGGGAAGTAAACTTTCAACCAATAGGAATGTAACACCATGATTTTGTCTCGCTACAATAGGTTTACAAATGGAACTTTTGACCCTTTAGGATTAGAATATAGACCTTAGATGTTTGGTACAGTAGAAAAAAAAGAGAGAGCTAAGGTAGAAAGAAAGGGAAGCAATAGAATAAGTAGAAGAATAAGAAGAAGAAGAAGAAGAAGAAGAAGAAGAAGAAGAAGGAGAAAAGTGAGCCGCCTAAGGAGGAAACCTAAGGTTTTCTGGTTCTGGGATAATAGGTAACTTAATTTATCTTTTTCTTAAATGAAATTAACCCTCATGACATGTTAATCATGCATGGTTAGTGAAAATTATGGAGTATTTGAGGTAGAACTCTTGGATGGAAGTTGAAATTCAAAAGAACAAAAGCTGATTATGTTGATTTTGTTGTTAGAGTAGAATTTTGTACACGATTTCATAACCCTATAAGAGGAATTAGTGAAAGTTAAAAATATAAAAGTTATAGCTTTATCCCTCATCTAAATGTATACGAAACAGTTTTGCTTGATTTTGTGTATGTGAGGAGTTATGGCTCATTCATTAGGGTTGGTACACAACCAACCAAAATCACCTTAGTCTTTCTATTTTCTTATATTTTGATGGCCTTATGTTTTGATTTTGACAAAGTGTAAAACATGAAATTTGTAGGGTTATATCCCCTCTAAACACATGAACATCATTTTGGATTTATTTGTTGTGTAGAAAGAGATATGGCTCATTGATTGTGACTGACCCTATACCTAAATGAAACCTCGCCTGTCTTTTAATTCTATTTTCAAAGAATTTGATAGCCATAGATTAGGAATTTGGTGATGTGTTAAACTGAAAGTTGTAAATTTATATATTTTGAACATGAGTGCAAAATGTTGTTGCTAAATTTTTTATGGCTGTTGAGATATTGTCCCTTCATTATGACTGATTATCACCATGTTGAAAATCTGCTCACCCTCAGATTGGTCATTTGTTTTGGTGATTTTATTGGCCGAATTATATAATCAGTAAAACATGAATAATATTTCTCTATGTGTTATGTAACTTTTAGTAAATCAATTTTTCAATTTGATTTGTATAATTTGAGATATACCTAAGAATGTAAGACCTACTCAGACCGAGATGACATTGAAACATAGCAAAATTCCAAAATTCACCTCATTTTTTGTGTGTTTTATATTTGCCTTAAATTTGAATATGTTGTATCATTATGTGTTTAGTTTATTTGAAAAAAAGAATCAAGCCATTTGGCTAAGTATATCTAGAATTATTCCTGTTAGAGTGTAGTAAGCTCAGGTTGCCATATAAGGAAAAACATGCATAAACACTAGGTTCACTTGCATGGATCACACCATAGTTGCATACCAAGCATTCATAATCATTTTGGCATACTTATAATCATGTATGTATCAAATGTTAGGATCTCAACACTTTAAGGAAGCTTTAGAGAGAGAACTAAACCTACCTTAAAGGTTGGTTACATCAAAATGTGAGTAAAAATGATAAATTAGATTCTAATGTGTATATGTGTGATAATTTTATGATGTGATTATGTCCTATAACATGTATATGTAATTGAATTATGACATTTTACATATGAATACAAGTCAAGTGAGAATTATATGGTCATAATGATTACTTGGTATACCATTGTTATGAAAACTTGCATATGAAACTAAAAGGATATTGTGACCGGTTTGTCAAACACTTGCAAATCACATAAGAAGATGGACTAATATGTCCCATTGGCACATACTTTGGATCAAATGGTTCACTTGTTATATGCTGGCCAACAAAATCAAATATCACTTGAATCACATGAATTCTCGGGAGCAGTGTTTGCCTTTCAAGGTCACGACACAAAAATAAATCTATTGCACTTGCACTTGCACTTGCATAGTCAATTATTGTACTTGTAATGTATTCTGATGATATTCTTATATTGGTTGTGCCACAAGAATCTGACTATTGTTTTTATTCATTGAGTTGTGACTTACTAAATCGCAATTATATTTTTCAGATACTGAAGAATATGGATTGGACACTTTGGCGCTTAGAGTTTTGCATTGAGACATATGGACCACAAGTCATCGATTGAATTTCAACTCTCTCTCTCCTTGTGTCATGTACACATATTTAGATAGGAACTAGTTATGATCACTAGTCTTGACAATAGTTAACATATATGTACATTAAATACATGTTGGATTTTATGTGTATGATGATTAAACCTTTATGTGTATGTATTTTCAGACATGAATGTTATGAGTTTTGCAAATGAAAATGGTCATTACATCTATAGCCTATATGGCAATAATATATAACAGCTTGTGTGGCAATAATCTAGAATAGCCTGTGTGACAATAACATTTGATAGCCTATGTGGCAATGATATCTATAGCCTGTGTGGCAATAATATTTATAGCATATGTGGCAACCAAATATGGAAGCCTTTGTGGCAGTGACATCTGTAACCTATGTGGCAACAATATATGACAACTAGTGTGACAATAACTTTTGATAACCTGTATGGCATTTAAGAGTAAAAACTCTTTATTATGTACATGGATATGATGATGAGTTATTTTTATTTAAATTTTGTTATATTATTTGAGATTGAAGTATCGTTATGCTTTGGCTTACTGAGTATGTAAGCTCACTTTTTTGCATTAAAGTTTCTTTCAAGAAGAGTATACTAAGATTATATATAATTTACATTTCAAAGTTGTTGTCTAGCAGTCTAATAAAAGTTGGGCCAATATGCAGTCAATTAGTATTTAAGTTTGTTTAGCCATGTATACTTTATTATAAATAGTTACTATATTGTGAAACAAGATACATAGTGTAAAAAAAAATAATATAATTGAAATAAGGTCTTTTAATGACAATGGATAGAATAAAAGGATTTTAATGATGTTGTGTCACTTTAGCATTCCATGTTTTATGAATAAGTTAATGCACCTAGTTTAGAAATAATTAGTAAATGGGACATCACATTTCAGTGGTATCAGAGCAGGTAAATGATTTTATAGACATGTGTAATATGAATGTGATATATATATATATATATATATATATATTATGATATTTGCATTGTGTTAATCTCACATGCATTGGCATAGAGGAGTATGGATGCACCTAATAGAGTTCATACTGGCCCAGAGGTTAGAGATGAATCTGTTGAGTCTGTTCATACATGTGAGCATGTTGACCATGTTGCATAAAATTTTGAGATGTCATGGAACAATCCTGCCACAAGTGTAAACCTAAATATCATACTATTTATTGAGATGATGTAGAGATTTGCAATAAAAGCATATGTAGGACTTGTTATAGATAGGAATTACGATAGACTGAAGAAGTAAAGACCAATCAACTTTGAGGGCACTACAGATCTTGCTGAGGCTAAGGAATGGCTTAGAATAATTGAAAGAATCTTGAATAGGTTTGAATGCATCCTAAAGCAAAGTTGAAGCATGCAATATCTTTGCTTTAAAAGAATGCCTTAGATTTATGGGAGAGTATTCTAGGTAGCTTTATTCAATCGATGACATTGACTTGGATGATTTTCTAAAGGAGTTTGCCAAAAAAAAAAAAAAGGTAAACACCGTTAGTATACTTAGAGAAAAAGAAGAATAAGTTTTCTAACTGAAGCAAAATGATATAACAATTGCAGATTATAAGGTATAATTTGCTAAAACTCTCGAGATATGTCCCAAAGAATGTGGCTATAAAGGAATTGAAGTGCTAGAAGTTTGATAAGGAACTGAGGTTAAATTTAAGATTGATTAACAGTCAAAACTAACCAATTATACTACATGATTAGCAGTAACTATTCGAGCTAAGGAGGTGATCTAAGAGAAGAATGCAATTAAGGTTAAAAGAAAGAGAAGTTATGTAGGATGAGCAATAAAAAGAGGTGGTTTTACATTATCTGGTGGATCAAGATTTTAAAGAGGTATTAATAATCAAATAGATAAAGGACAGAGTCAACCTAGCAGATTAGCATTAATAGCATCTAGTGGAGGTAGCTATGGTGGTTTTGAAGGCTCAAAGGGTAGGAAAGGACCAATTGACAAAATGGGGAGAAGTGTTGTCCCAATTTGTAATATTCATGGAAGAACTCATTTTGGAGAGTGTTAAGAACCTAAAAGGGTTACTTACTATACTTAAAGACAGTCAAACCATATAAGCCAAGATTGCCCAATGATAGGTGTAATTGGAGGAGAGTCTCAAGTAGTTGTATGGAGAATGTTCATGACATAAGTAGAAACAAAGTGTGCATAAAATTATCCAGTGCTAGTTTGCGGTGTCATGTTACCTACAAATTTGATATTGATGAATTTTAAGGAATTTAATGTTATTCTAAGTATGGATTTTCTAGATTATCATACTAAAGAGTTGATAATCAAATCTTTAGGCCAATTAAAGAGTTATAATTGTTAAGGAGCACAAAACTATTCCAATTTGTTTGACCTCAAGTATTCAAGAATTTCAACTAATTAAAAAAAAGTTTTGATACATTTCTAGTTAGTGTAGTGGACATTAGTGTTCCTAATCTAAGGTTAGCAGACATTTCTGTAATGAGAGATATTCTAAAAGTATGTCTTGACGACTTGTTTGATTTACCACCACATAGAGAAGTTGATTTTAATGACTTGCTTGATTTACCACCACATAGAGAATCTGATTTTAATATTGAGCCTTACTAAGAGTGGCATCTATATCTATTACATCATACCAAATGACAGTAGTGGAGTTTTAAGAATTAAAGAAATAGTTAGAAGAAAAAGGTTTCATTGACCTAGTACATCTCCATGGGGGCACCAGTGTTATTTGTGAAGAAAAATGATAGGAGTATGTGATTGTGTATTGATTATAGGCAATTAAATTGAGTAAAAGTAAAGAATAAATATCCCTTACCAAGAATTGACCATTTGCTTGACCAACTTCAAAGAGCAACTATATTTTCAAAAATTGTTTTAAGATCTGGGTATTGGCAATTGAGGGTTGTTGAGCCAGACATTCCAAAAACTACTTTTTGTACTAGGTATAGTCACTATAAGTTTTTTGTTATGCCTTTTGGGTTAACTAATGCGCTAACAACATTTATGGCATTAATAAATCATACCTTCCAGCAATATCTTAATCAATTCATAATTATGTTCATTCATGACATTCTCGTATACTCATAAAATCATGAGGAGCACGAACAACATTTGAGAATTGTATTGCATATCTTAAAGGAAAAACAATTATATGCCAAATCGAACAAATGCAACTTTTGGATGGAACAAGTGGTCTTTTAAGGGCATATTGTGTTTAGACATGGTGTTCAACCTAATCCAGCTAAGGTGAAAGCCATTTTGGAGTGGGATCCACCTAAAAATGTATCAAAAATACATAGTTTTCTTGGGTTTGCTAGTTATTATAGATGAATTATGGAAGGATTCTCCATTATTGTTGGGCCATTGACAAAATTATTATGAAATAATATAGCATTTAAATGGGATGCTCAATGTCATTAAAGTTTTGAGGAACTAAAAAAGAGATTGACTACGACATTGATATTGACATTGCCATCAACAAATGGTGGATTTGTGGTGTACACTAAAGCATCAGGACGGGGTAGCCTGTATATTGATGCAACATGGAAAAGTGATAGCTTATGCTTCTCAACAGCTAAGGCTCATAAGCTGAATTATCCTACACATGACTTAGAGTTGGCAGCCATTGTCCATACCGTGAAAATTTAAAGGCATTATTTATATGAAGAGACATTTCCAATTCTGACATATCATAAAAGCTTGAAATATATTCCAACACAGAGAGAATTGAACCTAAGGCAGAGAAGATGGATGGAATTATTGAAGGGCTATGATTGCACTATTGATTATTATTCGGGTAAGGCTAATGTTGTTGCTGATGCTCTAAGCCAAAAACCTTAAATGTTATTGTCGATATGATTGGTTATAATTTGACATCCATGGTTAATCTTCATGCTTTAAATGAAAAAATTGAGATTGAGAATGTGACAACTTTAATGGGTACTCTTCAATTAAAGCCTGCGATAGATGACAATATTAGAGAAGTTCAAGTGAAGGATCCATATTTGAAGAAAATGCTACAAAAGATATAGGATGGTAAGAAGACTCATTTGAAGGGAGCCTTTTCTTGGGTACCCAAGCATACTTAGGTCATAGGAGGTTAGGAGTTGAAGGGTCCTCTAATTTGAAGTGAGCTTTCCTAATAAAATAATGAATGTTAACATGTGAGTCTTTCTCCTATGCACAAATTTAGTATGAGTAGGAGGCCTTCTTATACCTTAATTATATGAATACATGCATCTGCATGTATGATGAGAAGTAGTAAGGAATTGTTTGTGAGTGTGAGCATGTTTTTTATTGTACATGTAGGCATGGTTGGCTCTTTGAGTCTTAGCTCTTAACCTTTGGGGAGCTTTCCCTTTGCCCTTAGGCTTAGGAGGCTTAGTGCTATGAGCACTTTTCTTCCCAATTACTCAACACTTGAGGTTTGAGGTTATGATGATCTAACAAATGTAGCATGTGATGATAAGGAGGCTCCATGAAAGCCTATACCATGTCTAATCAATGGTGGTCTTTGAGACACAATCAATATGTCCAAGGCTTCCATTCATTTGTGGAACTTAGAGATTGAGCTTTTAAGCTCAATGGCTTCTCCTTTTAGAGCGTCATTCTCTTTTTTTAATGAAGCCAATGAAGAAGATGATATAGAAAGATTTTCCACATATTTCTTGAGCTCATCATTTGATGCTCTCAATTCTCTTACAAGATCATTGAGGGATTTATAATCATCCTCTAATTTTTGACATTTTTTATTGTAAGACTTCATTTGTGACTTATATTTGTCACATCACATAGTAAGAGCCTCTAGAAGCTCTTCATCTATCTCATCAAAGTCATATAAATTTGAATAAGAGTGGGATGAAGTACTTACCTCATTTGAAGAGTCTTCTTGTGTCATGAAGCAAATATTGGCAATTTATCCTTCTTCTTCATCTTCACTTGAGTTGTCATCCCAAGTGGTTGAGAAACTCTTCTTCTTATCCTTATGCCATCTCTTTTTCTTTTTTATTTTGGGGCAATCGTATTTGATGTGGCCTTGCTTGCCACATTCATAGCAAGTGACTTCATTGGATCTCTCTCTTAGATTAGGAGTTGTCTTCTTGAAGTTTATTCTCTCTTTTATTCTTCTAATTAACTCTTTTGTCCTTTTTGAGAGCATTGCTAGCTCTTCTTCTTCTTTATCACTCTCTTCATCACTAGAGGTTGTTTCTACCTCCTTCTCCTTTGTTGAGGAATTGAGTGCCAAAGTTCTTCTTTCTTTTTCTAATTTTTCTCATTAGCCCCTTAGTTTCTTCATTTGCTCATCCTTTTGTAAGGCCAACTCATGAGTTAAGAGTTTGCCTATCAAAACATTTATAAGAACCTTCCTAATCTCTGGATCGGACTCTTGAATGTTGCACACTCTTGTACTAAACTTATCTAATGGAAGAGTTCTAAGGATTTTTATGTTTATCTCATAGTTGGTGAGAGTTCTTTCGAATTTCTTCATGTTAATGATGATGGATAGGAGTCTATTCATCATTTTGGTGATGCTTTCATGGTCCTTCATCATGAAGAGCTCTCATTTCGTCACATACATCTCCAATCAGCTTGATTTAACTAGTGTTGTGCCCTTATGATAGTTTTCAAGAGTCTTCCAAATGGCATTAGCTATTTGGAAATGTTGCACTATTCCAATCTCTTCCCTAAAGAGAGAGCTTAGAAGAATGGGCATTGCTCTTTTGTTTTTGCCATTTGATCTCCTGTGAACTTCAACCCAATCTTCCCTTGGAATGAGTTTTTCAATTCCATTCGTTACTTTAGAGGGTGGCTTCCATTCTTTGACAACTACATCCTAAAGGTCCACTACATTTGTGTCAAGATAAATCTTCATCCTATACTTCCAATGAGTATAGTTAGATCCAGTAAAGCAAGGCTTGAGGTGTGAGTAAATTCCTTCTTGTGCCATGAACTTTGCTCACCCAATTAAGGCTTGTATGTGAGACTTGGCTCTGATACCACTTGTTGGCCCTAGGCACCAAGAAGGAGGGTTGAATTGGTGCTTTAAAAAAAATTAAAATGAGGATAAAAAAGAGTAGAAAAGAAGACACAAGATTTATAGTGGTTTGAGTATTATCAACCCAATGTCCACTCCCCAATTCTATGCAATTGGGTGTTTCACTCACTTCAAATGGTGTTTCCAAACTCACACCTAACTTTTACACTTTGTGTTTTCAAGGCTCATACAACAACCTTTCTTACAAATGTTTTATAAGGCTAACATTAAAATCTCTCTTAAGTGTTTTCACAAGATTAGACTAAAACCTTTATCTAGTGTTTTTACAAGCTCACACTGAAATCTATTACAATTGGTGTTTATGCTCACACCAAACAATCACTTAAAGAATAGAAAGAATGAGTAGCAAAAGTGCAAGAGTTTTGTTACAAGTTAATGAATTCTATTGTATTTACATCTATTTGGTGGAGTACTTGTAGTCTATACCCACCAAAGAGACGTTACACTATGAAACTCATTAAATCTCCAAATCATGCAAGATAGATTCTACACTAATTGCATGATAGGCGAGAGTTGTGGTCATTATTGAGGATTCGCGGTCGCGACATTCTAATTTCCATACGGAAGCTAAAAATTGTTGTAGAAAATCTCGTCTATGTCTAACGACTAGTCCACTTGTCATCTTCTCATTAGTCTATCAGGAAAATATAGTCATTACTTTTTAAATGCCTACAAAAGTCGCAGTTGCAATTATTCTTTCTATAGGGCGTGACTCATAACGTAAATTCTTATATTTAAAAGACAATCTACATCTTCTTGAATCATGGTCGCTACCTAAAATGTTGCCTTTGCAAATTTTGTTCTTCAACGGATACCTGAGACACTTGGCATGTTATGGTTATAGACTTGGTTCTCTCCTTAGTCACTATGAAATTCAAGGTCGCAAATAAGATGCGACACTAACTGTGAATTCGTCTGTGACTTTGTCACTCCATCTTTGGATGGCTCGCGGTAGCAGAATTCGTCTGGCTTGGTTTCATCTTGTTCTTGAGCTAAGTCACGATCGCAAATTAGAAGTCTCTGACCGTGAATTTGGATGAACTTTGCCTTCTTGAAGATTATGAACTCCATCCAACTTCTACTTGAAAAACTAACTTAAATCTATAAAACAACACTTAATTGAAACATTAGAATTGATCAATCTCCTTTGTCAAGATCAAAAGAGGTCCAAGACTTAGGATTAACCATCCTAGTCCAACAAATCACATACATAAAAGTGATTAGTTAGCAATGTCTTCACTCAAGGTTTTGTTATCAACCATATGGCATAGATATTCAGTGAGATAAATTGGCTTTGACCATATCATCTATCTAACCATTATAGTGCCCTTAGAAAGATAAATTCTTAATGATGCATTTAAATTTTCCTGCTTATCAAAGCCAATTGTATATTTTTTAGTTGAGTCAAATGAATTATGATGAATTAATTACTTAGATACAATTATTGATTTATGTGATAAAATTATAATGGTTATTAACAAGAGAAGTTCTTAATATGCATATTGAAGAGGTTTTATGATGTAAAGTTTACATTAGAAGGTAAATTTTGAATCGTAAGATCCAAGGCCTTTGATTATAAGCTTGAGATTGCATAAGAATAAACTCACATTTATGCAATGTATTATTGAAAGTATAACCAAGCTATGAATTATAAGAGTAGGTTTGATCATTGCTTCAATCTTAGTTTCCACACCTTATGCCTGAATTATAGTGGATAGTTGAGCTTCTCCTAGTTATTTGAGATAACTTTGTTGATCATTATATAGATATAGGTTTATACCTTAATTAAAAAATATTCAATATCCTCATTTGTAGGTGCAACATTATTAATTAAGAATGTACTAATTGTCTTCTAGAAAAGAGCTGAGGTTGTGGGATAGCTTAGTTTTTAAGTGTAAGAGCAGCACTTATGGCTTGGTGCAACATTAGGATTCAATTTTTTATTAGCTAGCTAGACGGTCCTTTACTAGTTTGCAAATATATAATTTCTTATGGCCATAGTCTACAAAAAATAAATCTCATCCATCAGTAACAAATATAGCCTAAAACGTTTCTTCATGAGCATGTGTAGCTTAAACCTATAATCTTTAGTTAATTAGAATGTGCCGGATAATTAATTAGAATCCATTTCTTTATTTTCTTAGGAAGGATACATGTTAAACTATTGATTCATATAGGTTTATTGAATCATGGTCAAAACAACTTGTGCGTATTAGAGTTACATACTAAAAAAAAAAAAAAATCTTCCTTTAAATGCATTCACTATATACAAGTCTCAGAATTATAGAAAAAAGAGCAATAATATTGGTCAAATAAAACTTGCACATGAGAAAGAAGAAGCAAAAAATATTTTATTTTGTACACATACAATGATGAAGGCAACATTCTCTTCCTAGTACCTATGGGAGGAATGATAAAGCTGTTTACCCATACCATCTCTACTTAATTTAATATTCAAGTGGAGCCTCGTATAATTATTTATTTATTTATGCAAGTGGGGCATTATATGAGACATGATAGTTATTTATATATAAAAGGGTTCAAAGGTTATTTTGGTGATTTAAATTTTAAATAAGATCCATCTTCCAATTTCAACTAAAGCCAAAAATTTAGTTGTGAGCATGACAACTTTCCCGACTTGAGTATTTTTTTTCTCCCACTAAAAAAGTTGGTTGAAGACTTGCATTATTGTATATTATTACTTTATATTAAAATTTTGACATAAAAAAATAAAAAATAATAATAATTACAATAAATATAAAAACTTTAATACAATTCAGATATGCACGTGATTAATAGCTAAAACAATACAAATGCAAAATAAATACATTTTCAAGTGTTTAAATATAGTTTTGCATAATTTTTAAAACAATCTATGCTGACTATAGAATAATATTAAAAAATCATGAATATGTCAATAAAAATAATAAATGTACTTAATGAAAATAAATAAAATAACTAATTATTAAATATAAAGCAAATAAACAGTATCATACTTATAGTGAAATAATCAAATCTATTAAAGTTCTTTTTTTTGTTCTTGTCATTAATACTTTTACTTGTCATGCCTTAAATTTTAATATGAATATGGTGAAGTTATGTAGGAGTGAATAATAAATTTGATTTTATCATTCCTTGTCACCGCAAAAAGAAAAAAATAATAAATAGAACTAGTTATTTGAATGTTGGTGTTTTGAAGGGGGAAAAACATTGAAATTTCAATTTGGTTGCGAAAGTTAGAAATAGTATAACACAAAAGTTGAAGAATTTTTTTTTGTTGTATCAATGCTAAAAAAAGTTAGGGGTAAACGCTATATTAAAATTAAATTATTTCTATAATAATTTTTTCAATTTCCAATTTTGTTAAGTTATTGATTTACATATACTTGAATTTTAACTATCGATTTAATTTTAAAAATATTAATATAAAAAATTAATCACTACTATAACATATATTTAGTTATTATTACATTATAGAATAAAAGAATCAGTAACAATTTCGAGATCGAGATTTATGATATAATTATTATGTAAATTTAGTTGAATATTTATTTTTTAAAATAATAGTTAATGTGTTTAACTTAACATTAAGATTGATGAACATATGATTATTGTAGATAGTAACGTATATATCTTGTATTAAGATTAATCATCAAGAATCCAATGGATCAAAATACAATCGAAATTAATTTTATGATGATTTGAAAATTTGAACTAGAGTCACATTATTGATAAGTCTGAGAATAATAATGAATTTACAATAAATAGTAGACACAAAAATATCAAAATAAAATTTCTTTAGAAATAAAATTCACAATATTTTTAAATTTATAAAATTTTAACAATTATTGCAAAATTTGTAGTAGCTAACAATTATAAAAATAGAAGTAATGATTCAATAAAAAAAAATTGTAATGTAATTATTACAAAATTTTAGTTAAATAATTATTTTGAAGAATAAAAAAGTTAACAGCATTTATTTGTCTTAGCATCAAGATCAATAAGCACGGGATTAGTGTATTTAATTTAAAGTATCATACTCTCCCCCAAAAAAAAAAAAAAGATAATACAAACCCAAATAACTAGGCATTATTATATATCATTTTTCCAAAATATAGCAATAAGAGAAAAAAGTGACTATGAAATTTCCTAATTTGAGAATTTAATTGCAATTATACCCAATAAAAAATTATAAATCTCTTGAGAAATTAATAAAGTTTGAATTACCAAAATATTATAGTAACTTTGTAAATATAATAAGATACACCACCATAGTTCATGGATTTATTTTAATTTGTTTAAGGACAAATAATAGCTATTGATAAAATAAATTAAAAAATATAATTTGTGATTTTAAAATTAAATATTTTAATGACAATAATAATATTTTCAATAACTATTGTTAAGTTATAATAACAGTTGCAAAAGAATCTAATCGAGACTTATAATATAATTATTGTATACATCTAGTTAAATATTTATTTTAAAAAAATTTAATAATGAATGTGTTTATCTTAGTACCAAGATTGATGAGCATATTATTATTGTATATAATAATTTTTATATCCTATGATAATACTGAATCATGAAGAATCTAATGGATCCAATAAACTAACTTAATCTTACGATAATTTAAAATTTTAATTAGAGTAACATCATTGATAATTCTATGAATATAATGGATTTAGAAAAAAATAATATGCATACAAATAAAAGCATAAAATATCTAGAGATAAAATAATTTTATAATTTACAAAAATATTAGTAATAATTCAACATCAAAATTTATAATTTAATTATTGTACCAATTTAGTGAAATAGGTATTTTTAAAATAAAAAATTAATAAATAATGTGTTTATGTTACATCAACATTATTGAGTATGTGATTATTGTATTTGATGTTACATCTAAGCATAATAGATGTAAATGGTATTTAAATAAATCAAATAACTTTTAGCTTTTTTTTTTTTTTTTTAGAAAATAACTTGTATGAGAAAATTAGTTTCTGAGAAAATTATTTTCTAAAGAAATTTTTTTTATAAACATATATTTTTAATGTTTGGAGTATATTATAAAAAATATTAATTCATAAGATTATATTAAAGTTTAAAACATAAATATTTTATATTTTTACTATTTATTATTTAATATTAAAAAAAATATTAACAATGAAAATTTTTATGGATTTCATTTTTCACCAATAAGCATCGCTAGCCGATAATGACCGATAATAGATGTTAGTAGTCAATGATTACCAATAATAGTAAAAGCTTGCAACTATATGATTTATTTTTTATTTTAATAAAATTATTAAAATTCGAAAAATGACTTTTAATTTTCAAAATAGAAAGTCTTTTTCTTGAAAATTAATTTGATTTTTCTTTTAACTAGGAAAATATTTTCTATTGATTAGTTTTTTAAATGTACTAAATAAAAAATGTCAAAAATATTTTTTCGTACATAATTTAAATGGCTACCTTACTATTTCCGCTAAAATAAAAATCTAGTATTTTGCGAGCATAAAAGGTTTTGTGCCCTTAGAATTATTTTTAATAACTCTCCCTTCAAAAAGCTTGATTGGAGAATTGAAAATGCAAGTCGAAACAGCTAGACATTATTTTATAGCATTATTTTTTTCTTAAGTAAAAATAGTAAGATAAATCATATACCAAGTCATTTGAGTTATTAAAAAATACCCTTTACATCTATTATATTTAGACATGGAACTATATACGATAATCATGCACTAATTGAACTTGATATTAAGATAAAAATATTATTTATTAACTTTTTTTATTTTTCAAAATACATTATTAAATAAGTTTGCGTAATAATTATATTACAAATTTTGATACTTATCGTTACTCATACTTTTTAAATTGTTAGCATAACACATTATTAGCTATTGCCAATTTTACAATAAATACTAAAATTTATAAATTTTAAAATATTAAAAATTATATTTCTAAAATTGTTTTTATCTATAGATATTTTTAATATTGTTATTTTATATCTACCATTTGTTGAAAAATCATTGTTATTCATAGAATAATTAATGACGTTACCCAAATTAAAAATTTGAACTTATCATAAGATTAACTTATAAGGTTGTAGTTTAGTCCATAAAATTTTTTATGATTATGATTTTATTATAAAATATGCACATTACTACATATAATAATCATATGTTCATTAATATTGATGCTAAGATAGATATATTAAATATTGTTTTTTAAAAAATAAATATAGAACTAGATTTGTAAAATAATTATATTATAAATCTGGATCTTGAATTACTACTAATTATTTTACATGTAGTACTATCAACAATAGTAATTGCTGCAGATGTTATAATAGTTATCAAAATATTTAATTTTAAAAATACTAAATTATAATTTGTTGATCATCAAAGCAGTAACTAATTCTCATTTATGTATAAATGAATAATTTAACTCAACTAAAAACTGAATAAATTATTACTATGTTTCCACGATTGCGCAAGAATACGCTTATTCTCCAGCCGTAGAGGGACTTATTATTATAATTATTATTGATTTTTTCATAATTATTTCTATAAAGAGCATAACTCGCTTGAAAAATTCTATAGGATTATCTTTAAACACTTCAAAAATTATGCATTTTTGCGTTGTGCATTATTTTAGCTATTTATCTGATAGCATTAATACTTTTCATATTCATTGCAATTTTTCTTAATTTAAAATTTTTCTTGTTTCAAAATTTTAATAGAGAATGACACTATATGCCATAATGCAAGTTTCCAATCAAATTTTTTGGAAGAAGAATAAAATATTCAATATAGGAAAGTTGTCCAGCTGACAACAGGACTTTTTGCATTAATTGAACTAGTAAGACGGTCCTAATTAAGGTTTATTCAATTACCAAAAAAAACTTTTTAAAACTCTTTTTCTTTTTGGAAAACTTCTGAACTCTTTAATATTTATAAAAAGAGTCAAATACAAATAAGGGAAATGTTGGTAGCACGACAAACTAGTGTCACGCCATTGTTGCATTCAAGGTTACGTTTAGGTGCCCTTGACTACAATAAATTTTTTTTTACACTAAAATAGTATTTTGAGTGGTATAATTTTTCACTTTTTTCTTCAAACAAAAAATATAATTTATTCAAAAATTTTTTTTGGTTTCTTAAATTTTGTACAGAAAATGAACAAAATGTTTGAATGTCTTAATTGCTACAGTTTTTCTTTTATTTTTTGCTTCAAATAAAAAATACAATTTTTTCAAATATATATTTTCTTTTTTATATTTTTTTACCTTTTTTGAATAAATAAGAAATATAATTTGTTCAAGTGTGTACAAAATTTGAAAAAATTTTGTATGTGAAATGAAAATTTTCTATATATATGGAATTTCTTATAATTTTGTACAGAAAATGAAAAATTTTGTATCTAATGTGGAGAAATTATGCATCCAAATAATAAGTCAAACATGATTTAATATGGTTATTGTTACAATTAGGATCGTGTTTGGATTACATACACAAAAAGTGAATGAAAAGATACATAATTTGATTAAAAAAAAGTAAACAAATTTTGTATTCAATTAAAAAAAAAAGAACCAAACATGCCCTAATCACGACAACACTAGATGTGGCGAGGTGCAACACCTGTCAATCTACAAACAATTATCATGTCTTATCCAAAGCTTTACTTAAAATAAATAAATAAATAAATAAAAGCTCCACTAGATTTTCTTATTTTTTTAAAAAATAGAGATGATCTTGAGCAGAAATCTTTATCATTTTCATACTTATGGTAGATGATGGAGCTAGCTTTATGAATCGAGGTTATTGTGTTTACCTGTAGTTCTACCTCTATGCATAAGCAGTACACTATACATGTGTTGTACAAGAAAAAAAAAAAAAAAAAAAAGGTTTTCAAGGTAGGGTTTTCCTTTTCCTCTCAACTAGCTTTGAAGGTAAAATATCATAATGAAATCAGGAAGACATGTCAGTAAAACTGCAACCTTGGAAGCCTTGGAATGCACGCCCTGTAACCAAAATTTCCATCGCCACCATCTTTGAAATGATAAGTCAGCTCACACCACACTATTTATACCCAACCAGCCATGTGATTCTTCCCATATAGGAGACATGGCAACTTATTTGCAATGGAAATTTTGGGCCCTATCCTTATCATTTTCACTTTATTTTATTCACTCAATATCCATATCTCATGTAACTTTATGACTGAAAAATGCATCATCTTTTTCTTTTTTAATATGTATGAATTCGATCTTCTTGTTCTTTTGCAGGTTTACATTGTTTATCTAGGCCACAACCGATTTCGAGATCCTATCATTACTTCGAACTCTCATATTCAACTTCTCTCTAATGTCTTTGCAAGGTAGACGTATGTATAGTTGATCAAGTTTGTTTAATTTATTTACTTTAGATGCCCCAGCTTATTGAACTTAACTATATTTATTATCTTTCGTGTATTTTTACTTTTATTAGTGAAGAAGAAGCTAAACATTCCTTGCTCTATAGCTACAAGCATAGCTTCTCAGGTTTTTCAGCAACGCTCAATTCAACCCAAGCAAACACCATTGCCAGTAATAAATTTTTTACCTTAGTTACATATATGTACTTAATTAAGAGATTTACATTGATCCATCTCCTCATTATCAAGAAATATTCTAATCAAGTAAAGTAACTGCAAGCATGCAGACATGAAAGGAGTAATATCAGTGTTTAGAAGCAGGATACTACAGTTACACACCACAAGAAGCTGGGACTTCTTGGGCCTTACCTTGGACAGTAGTACTGCAGTAACTCCATTGCAATTGAACTATGGTGATAACGTTGTTGTTGGGGTCTTTGATACAGGTGAGTAGCAAAGTTCTATACTTAATGGGGCAAATATCATTTTTTCAGATGAATTTTTAAAGAGAGAGATATGGATTTGAATCTTGGACCTCCTACAGTGATGCACTAAGCTACAAATTCCTTCGTTTTTGGGTTCAATTAAAATTCCATTCATGTTGAAAAGATTATTCATCACGTAACTTACGATTGCATATTGTATAATATGTGAAATATATCTGAACATTTCTGTTTGTTGTTGATAAGGGATTTGGCCGGAATCTTATAGTTTTAAGGAAGAGCCTTGCCTGGGGCCAATTCCAACTACTTGGAAGGGAAAATGTGTTAAAGGCGAAAATTTTGAACCAAGAAAAGCATGCAACCGCAAATTAATTGGTGCACGCTACTACATCAAAGGGTTTGAACAAGATTATGCACCTTTAAACACGAGCGGTGGCAAATCAGAATATCGATCTGCTAGAGACTTTCTTGGTCATGGAACACATACAGCTTCAACAGCGGTTGGATCCATAGTTAAAAATATAAGCTTCTTTGGTTTTGGGCAAGGTACTGCAAGAGGTGGAGCACCTAGGGCTAGATTAGCAGTGTACAAGATATGCTGGAGCCTGGATTTGGATGGAATTTGTGCAGAAGCTGATATACTTGCTGCTTTTGATGATGCACTGAGAGATGGTGTTAACATAATCTCAGCATCATTCGGTGCACGGCCTCCATTGTTTCGATTTTTTGAATCAAGTGCTGATATTGGTTCATTTCATGCAATTCAACTTGGTGTTACTGTGGTATTCTCAGCTGGAAATGATGGTCCTGATCCTTCTCTAATAGGAAATGTCTCCCCATGGAGTATATGTGTTGCTGCTTCCACCACTGATCGTACATTTCCAGCCCAGATAGTTCTGAACAGTAACTTCTCCGTCATGGTATATATTTTAAACAATATAATAAACTCCGATCCCTTTATTTTGTTTTGTTTTTTGGGTTTCTCCTTTTTTTTTTTTTGGGTTGGTAGGACTGCGGAGTTCCTTAAATTATTGATTAAAACCTAATGAATTAGGGTTAAGGCACTTGCTTTTCCTTATATGTTATTTTTTTTTTCTCTTTTAAGTTCTCGAATTACATATGAATCCTCTATATGATACTGAAATAATGAAAATATCAACAAGCTATGATTTTTATTTTTTCTTTGGAAAAGGGTTTCTATGAATCTAATTGAAAAAGATGGAAGAACTAGATTGATCATGTCGCCTGGCTAGCATCGAAAAAGGGGGTATTATATGTAACGTCAATGAAGATCATCACATCGAAACTTAAAATATCGATTTAGGATTTTGTTTAGGGTAAATGGACTAAAATTATATGGGTATGTATTTTATGTGTTGGCTAGCATGCCATACTATGCAGTTTAACCAATTTGGCAATCGTAATTATTTAGGGAGAAGGCTTCATAACCAAAGACGTGGAAGGAAAATTGGCGTATGCAGAAATGTATTTTGATAATGGGTATATACATTCTCTCTTTCTCGGTGTACATATAAAATGCAGTGTGTTTTTCTGACATTTAAGCAGGCAACAATTTCTAACAAGTATTGGTTTCCAGGATTTGCAAGTTGGACAATTGGACCAGAGTACCTGCAACAGGGAAAATTATTCTATGCTTCTCCAACATAGGTCCAGTACCATTAAGTGAAATTGCACAAAAAGCAGTGAAGGCAGCCAATGGAACAGCTTTGATTTTTGTTGATACCCCTACCAAACAGATTGCGGACGTTGATATCATCCCCACAGTTCGTGTTGACATTACCCAAGGATCTAAAATTCTAAACTATCTTTCTGACTTCCGTTTGTAAGTGCCCACCTTTTTGTTAATAATTTTTTCAGTAATTAAGGTGATGATATCATGAGCCTGAAGTATTTGATGTACTTCCAGCCTTCCTACTATACGAATATTACCAAGTAGAACGGTTGTTGGTAAGATACCAGCGCCAGTTGTAGCACCCTTCTCGTCAAGAGGGCCAAGCTCACTTTCACCTGATATTCTCAAGCCAGACCTAACTGCTCCAGGAATCAATATACTAGCTGCATGGCCTCCCAAGACTCCTCCAACTCTATTTCCAAGATATGATAACCGCTCTGTGAATTGGAATTTTCAGTCAGGAACATCAATGTCTTGCCCTCATGTATCAGGTGTAGCCGCACTTGTTAAATCTGCCCATCCATACTGGTCTCCAGCAGCTATTAGATCAGCTCTAATGACCACTGGTGAGAAGCATATGAGTTTTCATCCAACAAATAAAAACTCTTATTACTCGCATCATTTTTCAGCTTTTTCTGAGGTTAAAACTCGTAATTTGAATGTGTTTTTGACGACTCCATTATTTTAGCACTTTTAACACCATGCTTTCTTGTCTAGCCCGTCGATAAGGACTCATAAATACATAAGGGTGGAGATCACCTAAATGTGTCTGCTACAGTAAAATTATGGTTTTAAATAACCTGCTAGCGTATAGGACTATAACTCTCTGATTATTCATAAGAAAACTATTGGACTATTTTGTGGTCAATTAGAATATTAAAAATCACCTCACAGTTGGAAAATGACTGCAAATACCATTGAGCCAAAACTGGTTAATTAGAGATTTGCTGGCCTTTGCCTTCGATATATTAACTTAATCATTCCAAAACACTAGCAAGATTTGTGAATTCATATAAATCTCATCTTAATGTTGACTAAATATAGGTTGGGTTTATATGACTTGGAACTTAGCTAATCTACGACTAAACTTTTGCTGAAATCTAACGTTTACATCATTTATTTTTATTGTTGCATTAGCATCCACGACCGACGCAACCCTTGATAGCATTCTAGCTGGAGGATCAATGGAAATTTCAGATCCCTTTGACGTCGGTGCTGGCCATATAAATCCATTAAAAGCAATAGATCCAGGTCTAATTTACGACATGAATACGAGAGATTACATTACTTTCCTCTGCAACAACGACTATACACAAGCACAAATAAAGATTTTAGTTCTTCCTTCCCCTGGGACAGACATAAGCTGCTCTTACGTGCCCAAAACTAATGCAAACATAAACTACCCATCAATCACAATCTCTAAACTCCAATTCTCTACTACAATTAAGAGGACTGTTCGAAATGTTGGTCGAAATAAAAATGCCATATATTTTGTTAGGATTGTTGAGCCTAATGGAATAGAGGTAGTGATTTGGCCTCGGATATTGATCTTCTCATTCTTCAAAAGCGAGCTATCATATTATGTGACTCTTACACCTTTAAAACAATCTCAAGGGAGATATGATTTTGGTGAGATAATGTGGTCAGATGGGTTCCATTATGTTAGGAGTCCATTAGTTGTATTATTGGACACAGCGATTGATGGTTCTGTCTTTTCGTCAAGCATGTAAGCTAAGGTCCTTATTTGTATTTTAACTTCGGCTCTTATATAAGCCTTATAGTAATTGTTGGATTTTTGGATCCGGCACCCATGACATGACCCAATATGTATCCATTTATCATTATTATCAATTCATATCTACTTATTATTATTATTATTAATTAATAATAATAATATGTATAGGATAAAAATAACAGAAGAGATAGAGTTTTATTCAAATATAAACATAACTCTATAAATAAAATGATAACTTAATTTTGTTATACGAAATTAATTATTTTCTCTTCAATCTTATGTTCATCCTCTCTGTAGATAAAACTCTTAATTAAAAAAAAAAAGAAAAATATCTCTATCAGAAGTTTCCTTGTGTGGATTACAGGAGAGGCAAGTTATATAAATTGTGACAACTAATTTCAATTTGTTATTCAAGTTAATGTAATTAGAATTCGACTTTGTATGATTTGTTCTTAGGTATGACCCATGAATTTCTTAGTGAAATCTATAGATATAATCAAATTTCTGATAATGGTATCAAAGCCCTAGGTTAGAAATATACTATATTCATTTTTTTTTTTTAATTTTGAACTTATATGTGATTTCTCTCATCCATCATTTATGGTTCGTTCTAAATTTTTAAAAACATGTTTTTGACGTAGGAAAATTATGTTCACATATATAAATTTTCATTATGCTAATATTATTTATTTTAATACATATTAACATGCCAACTTTGGAGAATTATTGCTTATATTTTGTGTAATGACCATTTGCATTTACCAAACTCATAGCATTAATATTCGAAAATACATATGCATAAAGGTTTATCCATCATACACTCACAATCCAACATGTATTTAATGTACATATATGTTAACTAATGTCAAAACTAGTGACCATAAACTGGTTTCTATCTAGATGTATGTACATGACACAAGGAGAGAGAGTTGGAAATCAGCCGACGACCTATGGTCCATGTGTCTCTATACAAAACTTTATGCACCAAGTTGCCCGAATCTTTTGCTTCGGTATCTGAAAAATATAATTACGATTTGGTGAGTCGCCACTTAATGAATAAAAAAAAATTCAGATTTTTAGGTCACAGCCAATAATCAATTATCATCATGATGCATTACAAGTATAACCATTGACTATGCAAGTGCAAATGCAATAGATTGAGTTTTGTCGTGACCTTGCAAGACAAACACTGCTATCAGGTATTCATGTGATTCAAGTGACATTTGATTTTGTTGGCCAACATATAACAAGTGATTCATTTGATCAATAACATGTGTCAATGGGACCTATTGGTCCATCTTTCATGTGATTTGCAAGTGTTTGACAAGCCAATCACGACATCCTTTTAGTTTCATATGCAAGTGCTCATTCACAAGTGTTATACCAAGTAATCATCAAGAGCATATGATTCTCACTTGACTTATATTCACATGTAAAATGTAATAATTCAATCACATATACATGTAATAGAATATAATCATATTATAAAATTATCATACACACATTGAATCCAATTATGGTTTTTACTCACCTTTTGATGTGACAAACCTTTACGGTAGGTTTGATTCTCTCTCTAGGGCTTCCTCAACATTTTGAGATCCTAACATTTGATACATACATGGTTATAAGTATGTCAAAATGATTATGGGTGCTTGATATGCAACTATGGCATGATTCATGCAAGCGGATCTAGTGTTTATATCTATTTTCCTTATATGGCAGCATGAGCTCGCCATACTCTCATAGCGATAACTCCAGATATACTCATCCAAATGATTTGATTCTTTTTTTTCAAACATACTAGACACATAAACACACAACATATATAAATTTCAAGCCAATATCAAACACACAGAAAATGTGGTGAATTTTTGAATTTTGCCCTATTGCAATGTCATCTCAGTCTGAGTAAGTCTTACATTCTTAGGTATATCTCAAATTGTACAAATCCAGTTACAATAATAATCTATCATCAGTTACAAAACATGTAAAGGAACATTTTTCATGTCTTACTCATTATCTAATTTAGTCTATAAGGTCACCAAAACAAAGGACCAATCTCAGGGTGAGCAGGTTTATAACATGTTGACAAACAGTCATGATGAAGGGACAATATCTCCACAACCATGCTGGATTTGGCATAACTATTTCACATGTATGTATAACAGACATAAATATACAACTTTCAAGTTTGTACCATTATGAAATTTGGAATCTATGGCCATCAAATTCTTGGAAAACATAATTAAAAGAAATGTGAGGTTTCATCTCGATACAAGGCCAGTCCCAATCAATGAACCATATCTCTTTCCACACAGAAAATTAATAATAATTGATTTACAGGTATTTAGAGGAGATATAAAGCTACAAGTTTTATGTTTTTCACTTTGTCAAAATCAGAATATAAGGTCATCAAAATATAAGAAAATAGAAGACTGAGATAATCTCAGTTCGGATTTGACTCATCCTTACTGAAGGAGTCATATCTTCTCACACATACAGAATCAAGCAAAAAAGTTTAATAGGCATTTATATGAGACATAAAACTACAAATTTTGTATTTTGCACTTTCCCTAATTCCTCTTCTATGGTTACAAAATTGCGGGTGCAAAATTTTGCTCTAACAGTAAAACCAACAGAATCAGCTCTTGTTCTCTTGGATTACAACTTCCATCCAAGAGATCTACCTCAATTACTCCATAATTCTCCCTAACCATGCATGATTAACATGTTATGAAAGGTTAATTTCAGTTGAGAAGAAGATAAATTAACTTACCTATTGTCCTAGAATCATAAAACCTTATGATTCTGTCTTAGGTAGCTCACTCTTCTCCCTCTCCTTCTTCTTCTTCTTCTTCTTCTTCTTGTTCTTTTTCTTCTTATTTCTTTCTCTCATCTTTCTGTTGTATTTCATGCTTCTCCTCTCTTACCAGACCCTAATGGTCTGTATTCTTATTTTAAATAAAACAAAAGATTAAGGGTTGGTTTCCTATTGGTTGAAAGTTAAAAGTTTTGCTTTTAGTCCCTCTTCTTCACTCCTTAAGCACTTTATCCATCTCCTAATTCCTAGATTCTCCTTATACTTTTAATTAAGCTCTAAAACATCATTATTTATGATACTATAACATGCACACAACATAAAACAATTTGTCTTGCAAGTATACAAACACTAAAGATATGTTCAAGTGTCCCCAAATGCAACGATGCATGTGTCATTGTCATGCTTTTACAATTCACATGTCTAAATGATTATTTATCCAATGCATATGTTCATGTGAGTTTCATATCATTTATGTAATAAATATATTCATGTGAGAATGTGAATGAATGTGGATAGGGATGTTACATTTCTTCCCCTCTTATAAAGAATTTTGTTCTCAAAATTCAATATCTGTAAACAAATGTGGATATTGTCGTTTCATATTTTCTTCGGTTTCTAATATAACCTCTTCTTGTGAGTGGTTTCTCCATAACACCTTAACTAAAGGGATTTCTTGATTTCTTAACTGTTTTGTCTTATAACTGATGATTTCCTCTAGTTCTTCGATGTAACTTGCATCATCTGCAATTGTTATCGCTCGATCCCTAAGTATATGTGTAGGATCAGACCGATACTTCCTCAGCATACTCATATGGAAGACACCATGAATCTGAGCCACCTCTAGTGGTAGTGCTGGCCTATAAGCTAATGGATCGATTCTTTATAAGATCTCATATGGTCTTATGTATCGATGACTCAGTTTCCCCTTATTGCCAAATCGAATTATTCCTTTCCATGGTGAAACTTAAAGGAACACTTTATCTCCCACCTCATATTCCATTTCTCTTATGTGTTAGTCTGCATAACTTTTTTGCCTGTCTTATGCTGCTTTAAATTTGCTTTTGATTACCTTCACATTGTCTATAGTGTCTTGCACTAGTTCTGGCCTTTCTAGAACGCACATCCCTTCTTCATCCCAATAGATTGGACTTTGACATTTTCTTCCATATAGTGCTTTATATGGTGTCATCTGTATACTGGTCTGATAATGGTTATTATAAGCAAATTTAATCAAGGCAATATATTCATCCCATGCACCTTTGAACTCTATCACATAAGCTCGAAACATGTCTTCAAGTGTTTGAATTGTCCATCTGTCTAAGGATGAAAAGCAGTACTGAAACTCAACTTGGTACCCAAGGCCTATTGCAAACTGACCTAAAATCGAGATGTAAATCTTAGATCTCTATCTGATACAATGGACTTTGGAATGCCATGTAATTTGACAATTTCATCCACATATTTCTTAGCTAAGTGTTTAAGTGAACTACTCTACCGAATAGGCAAAAAGTGAGCTAACTTAGTTAGTCTATCAGTGAACACCCATATAACATAATTTTTCTTCAAAGTCCTTGGTAACCCATATACAAAGTCCATGGTTATTCTTTCCCATTTTCATACTGGAATCGTCAATGGTTTCAATTTTCTAGCTGGTGTTTGATGTTCCGTTTTGATATGCTGATGAGTTAAACATGTTGAAACATAGGCTACTACATCTTTCTTCATTTTAGGCCATCAAAAATGAGATTGCAGGGCATTATACATTTTCATCATTCCTGGATACATGGCATATAGAGCATTATGTACTTCTTCTAGGATTTCTCTTTGCAAGTTGTCAACATTAGGCACATAAATATGAGAACCCAACATCAAGACATCATTTCAAATATCAAAATCACCATGTCTCCCCTATTTTACTATTTCAATCATTTTATGTAACTTTGGATCCTTGCCCTGTGTTTCTTTAATTCGATCATGCAACATTGGTCTCACTTGAAAAGTGGCAATCAATACCCCATTCTGTTGTATGTTTAGCTATATATTCATATCTCGTAATTGAACTAAATAAGACCATGGAAACATCTGTAAATGAGCTACCTGCTTCTTGATTTCCTGTTCAAAGCATTAGTAACAACATTTGCCTTTCCTGGGTGATACTTAATGGTACAATCATAATCCTTTAGCAGTTCTAACCACTGCCTTTGTCTCGTGTTTAATTCTTTTTGGCTCATCAAATACTTCAAGCTCTTGTGATTTGTAAATATCTAAAAAGTTTCTTTATACAAGTAGTGTCTCCATATTTTCAAAGCAAACACAACAACAACAAGTTCTAGGTCATGTACTGGGTAAGATAACTCATAAGGTTTCAGTTGTCTAGATGCATATGCAATTACCTTACCATGCTGCATTAAAACACATCCCAAACCTTGATGAGAGGCATCATTGTATACTACAAATCCTCCATTACTAGTAGGAATGGCTAATACTGGAGCAAATGTCAATCTATCTTTTAATTCATCAAAACTCTCCTCACAAGCTTTAGACCACTGAAATGGTATATTTTTTTCGAAGTAATTTAGTTAAAGGAGCAACTATCAGTGAAAATCTCTCAACAAATCGATAATAATACCCAACTAATCCTACAAAACTTCAGATTTCTGCAGCATTCTTTGCAGTTTCCTATTTTACTATTGCTTTAATTTTATTTGGATCCACCTTTATGCCCTTTTTAGAAACTATATGTTCTAAAAATAACACATGGTCAATCCAGAACTCGCACTTGTTTAATTTAGTGGCTATAGCCGCTTCCATTTCAAAATTTGCAACATAATCCTTAAATGTTGTTCATGCTCCTTTTTGCTCATTGAATACACCAGTATGTCATCAATGAACACAATTACAAATTTGTCTAAGTAAGGATGAAACACTTTATTCATAAGAGCCATGAACATTGCTGGTGCATTAGTCAAACCAAATGGCATCACCAAACATTCATAATGCCCATACCTAGTTCGAAAAGCTATCTTTGGTACATCTAAGTTTAAAATTTTAAGCTTATAATATCCTGATTTTAGGTCAATTTTAGAAAACACCCATGCTCCTTGTAATTGGTCAAACAAATCATCTATCCTTGGCAAAGGATACTTGTTCTTCACAGTAACCCGATTTAATTGCCTATAATCAATACACATCCTCATTGTCCTATCTTTCTTTTTAATAAATAATACTGGAGCACCCCATGGTGACACACTAGGTCTGATAAATCCCTTTCCAAGTAGTTCTTGCAATTAGGTCTTTAATTCTCTCAACTCAGTTGGAGCCATCCTATAAGGTGGAATGGATATCGGTGCAGTTATAGAGACTAACACAATTGTGAATTCTATCTTCCTATCAGGTGGCAAACTAGGTAAGTCAGCTGAAAACACATCTAGAAACTCGTTCACCACTAAAATCTTTTTAAGTAATTCATTTGTTAAATTTGTGTTTACCACATGTGCCAAATAAGCCTCACAACCACTTTTAATTATACGAAAAGCCTTGATAGCAGAAACTAGACATGCTGGTACAATTTGTCTTTCTTCTTGAAACACAACCCTTGTATGATTCGGGGATTCCAAAACAACTTCTTCAGTAAAACAATTCACTATTGCATGATATTTAAATAACCAGTCCATACCCAATATCACATCAAATTCACGTAGTGGCAATAGTACTAGATCAGCATTCAACTCAACATCATCAATGTGAATCACACAATCATGACATACCTTATCCACAATCATCATATCTCTCAAAAGAGTACTAACACATAGATCAAAACCTAAAGGTTAATGCTTACTACATAATTGTGATGCCATGTTCAATGAAATGAATGAATGTGTGGAGCCAGGATCAATTAATGCATTGACTTCTAAATCATGGAGAAAAAGTTTACCAGTGATTACTTATGGAGTAGCAATAGCTTCTTGCCTAGTCATGGAAAATACTTTGGCCTGTGTTGGGGGTCTATAACTCTGACCTTCTGATTTGCTCACATTTTGGCCAGTTGTGGTTGTTTTACCTCTGCCTCTACCTCTACCAAATGATACTCCAACTCCACTTGCCTTTGAAACTTCAACTGTGGGCTCTGATGTAGCTCTGCCTCCCTCTAACATTCTAGATTTTTTAGGACAATCTCTAAGCATATGATCAAGAGGCCCACAAAAGTAGCACCCCCCCAGTCAATTTTTTACATTCAGCCATATGTTGCTTGCCACAATGTACACATGAAGGTTGTTGTTGCATAACTGGACCTTGACCTCTGCTTACATAGGAGAAAGTCCTAATCCTCTGCCTCTATAGCTATAGTAACCACCAATAGCACTGGACTGTGATGGCATATAATCCCTATGTTTAGCTTTCTTTCTGTTAAAATCTCCTATAAACTCAATATGCCCTCTTTTTCCTCATTGTTCCATCCTTTCTTTTCCTAGTATTTCTGCCCTGATTGCAGCAGCTTTTAGTTTGGTATAACTTTCAAGATTTGTAGCTGTAATCTTACTTCTAATCTCATATCTCAATCCCTCTTCAAATTTTTGATATTTGTCTTTATTAGTGGTTACCATAAATGATGCATAATGAGATAATTGATTGAATTTCACCTCATATTCAACTATAGTCATTTGCCTCTGTTGTAGGTTCAAAAACTATCTTCTTTTATCATCTTTATATACTTCTGGCATGTAATTGTTATTGAACTCACGAAGAAAGTCATCTCATGTAAGTACTGGAGGCTGGGCATCACTCCCTAGAATGGTTTCCCACCAATCATATGCATCCCTTTGTAATAGCGATACTGCATAATCAAACTTTTCTTCCGATGTGCATTTCATCAAATTCAAAACTCTTTGTGTTCTTTTTAGCCATGTCTCTACCACTGATGGATTTGTGGTGCCACTGAAGTCAACTGCACCCTATTTTCTTAGTTTATCATACCTTCTTTCTCTTTGAATTTCTGGACCCTGCACTATTGGTTCACCAATTCTACATTATGGTTGACTATGAGATATGTGTTGTGCATGAGAATGTGTAAGAGATCTAACTCTATCAGTAGATTGATCTCATAATGGTTGGCATGATGCTTCTATGGATGGCAAATCGGCTGACTCCTCTCTCCTTGGTGAGCCAAGGGTACTACCATTACTAGCTTCTACTAATGTCCTATAGA
>CATIWR010184377.1:0-24998 GCA_949677035.1 Omphalea diandra | reverse complement strand
ACAAGGGAGATACTCAAGAAGTTTGGCATGGATGGCTGCAAAGTAGCCAAAACCCCCATGAGTGGTTCCATCAAGCTAGACAAAGATGAATCGGGTAAGACGGTAGATGAAAAGAGATATCGAGGTATGATCGGATCTCTACTTCATCTTATTGCTTCTAAGTCAGATATCATGTTTAATGTATGTATGTGTTCTAGGTTCCGATCCTCTCCTAGAGAGTCTCATTTAAATGTTGTTAAGAGAATTTTTAAGTATTTGCATGGCACAATTCACTTAGGGTAATGGTATCTTAGGGATTCATCCTTTAGTCTCATAGGATATTCAGAGGCGGATTATGCAGGTAGTTTATTAGATAGAAAAAGCACTTATGGGACTTGCCAATTTATAAGAGAATGCCTAGTATCTTGGTTTAGCAAAAAGCAAGTGTCAGTTGCCTTATCCACTATAGAAGTTGAGTATGTTGCTGCGGGTTATAGTTGCACCCAAGTTCTTTGGATGAAATAATAATTGAAGGATTTTGGCAAAGTGATTGATCACATTCCTATTAAATGTGATAACATTGATGCTATTAATCTTTCTAAGAATCCCATCCAACACTCTAGGAGCAAACACATAGATATTAGACACCATTTCCTTATAGATCATGTGCAAAAGAGTGATGTTGTGTTAGAATTTATTGACACAAATCATCAACTTGCAGATATTTTCACTAAACCTCTCAATGAAGAAAGATTGAACTTCATTAAGGGAGAATTGGGAATGCTTGATGGAAGCTCCCTAAAGTGAAAATTTGATGTTATATATGATTGTTATGTATGTTGAATATATGTATGTTTATTGGATGTATTATGTTTTCTTAGTGACATACTCCAAGTGGATCACAATTTTGATTCTTTCAAAACTTATTTTTTTTCATTCTTATCCTTGCTGAATTATAATTTGCAGTCACTATCTTATCTTCACGATCGCGAATTACAAGTCCCAATCACCCGACTATCAAACATCAAATCATGGTCGTGAGAATCAAGTTCCACTGTGAATTTTGGTTAAGAATTCAAATTTTTTACCATTGTAACGTGTATTCCTTAGGAAATTTGTTTGTTACTCACATTTTTCAAAAATCGTATCTGCGATCCCAGAATTCGCGGATGTAAATTTGAGTAATTGTCAAGCCATTAAGTGATTTGATTGTCAACCGTTTCCAATTCTTCATTAATCCATTTCTAGCCATTTCTAGCAGTTTGTGCACCCCTTCAATAGCTATATCAACCCTCTAAATGGTGATTCTCATCACTTCATCCTACTCCAAAACTCTTATCCTTCCAAAGCTCTCAAAATCTTCAATTCTTTTCATCTTTTGCAATGACTCCCAAGAAGATCTCAATAGCAGATAAGGGCAAGGTTGTGGCTCAGCCATCTGCACCCCCTGCACTCCACCTAATGAATGGCATCACCATGGAGGAGAAAGAGCGATAGAAGGCAAATTCTTCCAAGATCATTCTCTCCAATAAGATTTTTTCTACCTTTCTGTTGGAGACTTTGAGCATCAACGCAAAGATTCGTGTTTTCCTTTCCAACTTGGACTGGAATGAGTTCATCTTTTGGGATGAACCTGGTTACAAAAAAGTTATGAGGGAATTTATATGCATAGTCCAATTGAGTCACAAAGCTGATTCTCGAGCGGGGCAATACGGGTTAGTATTTCAGGCTTTTGGCAATCCTTTTTATATTACCTTTGAACAGTTTTCCTCCCTCTTCAATCTTTAAGTTAGAGAAAACATTCCTTTTATCATCTCTGCACTTGATGTCATTTATTATGAATTTTGGTCGAAAAATTCTATTGAAACTAAACACGACCGCAGAACTTCCTTGGCCAAACACATTAAAACCCTACCTCTTTGGATACTCCATCATATCATCATCTTTTTTGTAAATGCTATAGGTGATGGTAACGAGAAAGTATCACAAAAAGACTTGGCATTTCTTTTCTGCCTTGTCAAAAACAAACCAATTCAAACTGGCTAGTATCTTGTGGATCAATTGATCCACATGTGTACCAAACCCAAAAGCCAATTCCTTCTGCCTTCTCACATTACTGCAATCTATCACTTTGTAGGGGCACTTGATAAGGAAAATGAAAAATTCCTTACTAAGAAACTACTTCCTTCCCATAACTTTCTTGACCTCACTTACCTTATCAATGCCAAAGCCATACACTTGAATACATATACCTATACATTGGGTGCTATTGGGGCCAAGAAAATGGAAAACTCCCAAGCCTCCAAGAGGAAGAGGCTCATCATTGAAGAAAGAGCACCTCCAGTCCCCCCTCCCCAACTAAAACCCAAATCTAAACTGTCTCTTACCACCATTGATAGAAAATTGGACAAGATGATGAGAATGATGAAAAGGAGATTCCTATTTCTCTCACATATTTATAGTGACATGGTGGATTTGTATGAAAAGTTAATGTTCCTCCTTGCCATCTTTCGAACTATACAGAATTTGAAGATACTCAAAAAGAAGAAGGCAATGAAGAAGTTGATGATGAAGATGAAGCAGAAGGTGCCAACAATAAGGAAGTAGAAGAAACTTTTGGAGATGATGATGACTTTCTAACTTTCTAGAATAGGGATTCCTTGTATTTTCCTTTTTTGTTTTTAATTGAAAAACTTATGATTCCACAGTTATTTATAAATAAATAAGATATGTTTCTTTGCAATTCCTTATCTTATGTGATTGATGGAATTTACTTTTATTGCATTCTTATTTTGCTCCTTATGAACACTTATCTATTTGTTATACATGTATTATTTTCCCTTATACACCCTCTTTTTGATCTTGCCAAAGGAAGAGAGATAGAAACAAGAAAGAATCTAAGTCTAAGGGAGAGATAATAACTTACAAATAATAGCATAAGTTGAGGGGGAGCATCATACTTAGATTTTTAGAAATTTGTTTTTGATTGATTGAATGCCATACTTAGGAAATTTCACCTTAAGTACTAATTGAATCATATTACACTCCATCTTCACATTTCTACATTATCTTCCCTTAGTATCAATCTAAGTTGTCAAATCAAAAAGAGGGAGATTGTTGGACTAAGATGGTTAATCCTATATTTTGGACCTCTTTTGATCTTGACAAAGGAGATTGATTAATCCTAATGTTTCAATTAAATGTTGTTTTGTAGATTTAAGTTAGATTTTCAAGTGGAAATTAGATGGAGTTCATAATCTTTAAAAAGGAAAAGTTCATCCAAATTTGCGGTCAGTGACTTATAACTCACTGCTGCAACCTAGCTTAAGAACAGGGTGAAACTAGGCCAGATGAATTCGCTGGCATCATCTCTGCCTCGATTCATCCAAAAATGGGAGTTTCAAAGTCATAGATAAATTCGCGGTCAGTGTCACGGCTTAGTAGCAACCGCGAATTTCATAGTGACTAAGGAGGGAACAAAGTTCATAACCACAACATGTCAAGTGTCCTAGGTATCTGTTAAAGAACAAAATTCACGAGGGTGACATTTTGGGTAGCGACCGCGATTGAAAAAGATGAAGATTGTCTTTCAAACAGAAGAATTTATGTCCTCAGTCGCGCCCTGTACAAAGAATAATCACGACCGTGACTTTTGTGTGCAGTTAGAAAGCAACAGCTATATTTTCTTGATGGATCAATAAGGAGATAACACGTGGACTAGCTGTTAGAAACAAAAGGGATTTTCTACCACAATTTTTAGCCTCCATATGGAAATTAGAATTTCACAAATGCGAATCCTTGATAACGACCACGACTCTTTCCTGTCATGCAATTAATACAGAATATGCCTAGCATGATTTAGAGATTTAATGTGCTTCATAGTATAACATCTCTTTGGTGGATATGAGCTATAAATACTCCACTAAACAGATGTAAATGCAAGAGAATTCATTAACTTGTAACAAAATTCTTGCAATTTTGCTACTCATTCTTTCTATTCTTTAAGTGATTGTTTGGTGTGAGCATAAACACCAATTGTAATAGGTTTCAGTGTGAGCCTATAAAAACACTAAAGAAAGGTTTTAGTGTGAGCCTATGAAAACACTTAAGAGAGGTTTTAGTGTTAGTCTTAGAAAACACTTGTAAGAAAGGTTGTTGTATGAACCTTGAAAATACAAAGTGTAAAAGTTAGGTGTGAGCTTGGAAACACTATTTTGAGTGAGTGAAACACCCAATTACAGAGAATTGGGGAGTGGACATAGGGTTGATTAACACCTAAACCACTATAAATCTTATGTCTCTCTTTTCCTCTCTCTTTCTCCTCATTTTAATTTTTTTTAAAACACCAATTCCCTCCCCCCCTCCTCCCCCTCTTTCTTGGTGCTTAGGGCCAAAATTTATATTTCTATTTTGTAATGAACATATAATTTGTAATAAAATTTCATGTTTTTATGGTTATATTCTGATACCATCCCTCACTTTATTGGATAGAAGCGATAGAAAACTTTTTTGATCTAGTATAGAACGAGTTTACTCAGTGACCTCCCAATTTCTAAGGTCCTTCTAAAAGTGCTCATCCAACCTTTAAGGTTTTAATGGATGAACACATCCTTAGGAATTTTATAGTTTTTAAAGATTAACCATACCTTTGGGTTATTCAAATTTTAATACTTGATAAGTTTTATGATTTTTTTGTGTGAACCGAACCCTTTTAACAAGATTATGGCTTTAAAGGATGGTTGAACCTTAATAGTTGATAAGTTTTATGGTTTTGTTGGGTAAACCAAACCCTTTTAATGAGATTATGGCTTTAAAGGATGGTCAAAACTTAATACTTGATAAGTTTTATGATTTTGTTGCATGAACCGAACCCTTTTAATGAGATTATTGCTTTAAAGGATAGTAGAACATTAATACTTGATAAGTTTTATTATTTTATTGCATGAACCAAACCCTTTTAATAAGATTTTGGCTTTAAAGGATAGTCAAACCTTAATACTTGATAAGCTTTAGGATTTTGTTGGGTGAATTGAACCATTTTAACGATATTATGGCTTTAAATGATAGTCAAACCTTAATACTTGATAAGTTTTATGGTTGTATTGGGTGAACTGAACCCTTTTAATGAGATTATGGCTTTAAAGGTTAGCCAAATCTTTTATAATTAGGGAGATAAAAGAAATTATGGGCTTTTTTTTCTAAGAGTTGAACCCTTTTATACATAACATATAATGAAATACCTTTTTATTAATAGTACTTACGAAGATTCTCTACATTCTAGAATCTAGGGAGTAATTGTCCCCCTAGTATTGTCAACTTATAAGCTTCATTTCATGTTGTGTTTTTGACTAAGTAGGGGTCTTCCTAGTTGGCTCTAAGTTTTCCTACCCCAACATTTCCTCCACCTATTTCAACTTTTTTAATTACAAGATTGCCCTTCTTAAAGGATCTCTGGTGAACTCTTTTGTTGTGACATGTAGCAATCTTTGCTTTGTATTATGCCATTTGGATCATAACTTATTATTTTCATTCCTCAAGTAAGTCGACATGCAGCCTTACCCTTTACTGTTAATGATTGAGTCAAAGTGCTGAACTCTAGGACTATTCATGTCGATCTCTATAGGAACCACTACTTTCATTCCATGCACCAAGTTAAACAGTGAGTCATCGTAGGCCTTTATAAGGGGTCATTTGATACTTCTATAAAATGTGAATTAATTGTTTAGCCCATTCTCCTATTGCTTCATCAAGTCTTTTCTTTAATTCGTTAAGGATTGTCATATTGGGACTTTTGTTTACCCATTTGTTTAGGGAAGAGCTACATAAGTGAATCTAAGATTAATATGAAGGTTCTTACAAAATTGCCTAAAACTATCACAATCAAACTGCTTATCATTATTTGTGATTAATGTATTAAGAATGTTAAAACTATAAATAACTTTTTTCTAAAAGAAATTTTCTACCTTTTTTACTATGATGGTGACTATTGCCTTGGCCTCTATCCATTTAGTGAAGTAGTTGATGGTGATGATAATGAATTTCCTTTGTCTTATGGCTTGGGGGAATGGACCCCAAAACATTCATTCCCCAAATAGCAATCAACCATGGCTAGTAATGCTAGTTTTCTAGGTTGTAGGGACTTAGGAGATTTTATCATGTGTTTCTGATATTTTTTGCAATAATGTACCAATATTTTTGTGTCCTTTTTAATTGTTGGCTAGTAAAATCCTTAGAGTAGTGTTTTTTGGGCCATTACATGTAAACCTTTATAAGTGCCATAAATCCTTTTATATATCTCCTAGAATACATAGTTTCCTTTCTCCTAAGAGACACACTTAATATAGGGTTGTGTGGTTGATGTTCTATGGAGCATTTCTTATTTGTATGAATACTTAGCAACTCTTTTTTGTACCTTCAATGCCTCTGCTCGATCCTTCAATAACTAGCCCTTGTCAAGGTACTGGATGATTGATCTCAACTAAGCATCAGATTCTACACACATTGAGGATCAGTTGCTTAGTTATGATAGGTTGAAGTTGTTCTTCCTTAAGGGTGAGGTGCTAAAATGTCTCCTTTCTTTTTACTACTACTTTGGCAATGTCATTCACTTTAGTGCTATCTTCCCTAGTTATTTGAACAATCGTCTAGGTTCTTCCTTATTGGGTGAGCCTATCAAATAGTTGTTGGCATCTGTTTAGGTATTTTTCCAAGCTATCATCTTTAGTTTGGGAGTCTCCTATGATCTGGTTGACAACTAACATAGAATAGCTAAAGACCTATAATTCTTCTAGTTTCACCTCTAGGACTAGGCTAAGTCTAGTAATTAGGGCTTCATACTTTATGACATTATTAGTGGCATGAAATTTTAAAGCGACAGCATCTATTATTTTAATTTTACTCTTGCTCTATATTGTTGGACACCCCGTCTAAATGCAACATCCACATGTCTTTAGGTATGGCTTAGCTTGTTCATCACCTGTCATCACCATGACAAAATTAGCTAAACACTGAGCCTTTTTAGGGGCTCATACCTAATGTCATGTTCACCGAATTGAAGGCCCAATGCATCAATCACCTTAATGTGTCTGGTTATTAAAAGGATTTCTATAATGATTGATTTGTTCAAATCACAATGTTATGTGCTTGGAAGTAACGTATCAGTTTTTTTATCGAGACCACTAGAGCCATAGCAAGTTTCTCCAACTTTGGGTATCTTGTCTCAACCTCATGAAGGACTCTGTTGGTATAATAGATAAGGTATTATTTATTGTTCGCTTATCAAATGAGGACTAAGGTTATTGTGTCTTGCCCTATTTATAGTTAAATATAAAGAGTTTCCCTCGCTTAAGGTTTACTTAGCAGGGGAGGAGTGGTACGGAATGTTGTCTGGCAATCTTTAGACCACTTGACATGTTTTATGTTCTTCAAGCTCCTGTAGAATGGTAGGCACATTTTTCCTAAATAGGAAATGAATCGCCCTAACATTACGATCTTTCTGTTTAACTTTTGCACCTTGTTGGTTGTTTTTAAGGGTCTCATATCCAATATTGTTTGAATCTTTTTCAGGGTTTGCTTTAATACCCCGTTTAGAAATTATGAATCTTAAGAACTTTCCTGCCTCTCTGAAAGTGCACTTTTTGAGGTTGAGCTTTATGTTGTGCCTATTCAAAATACTGAAAACTTCACGCAGATCATTTGCATGGGATTTGTTAGTTTTGCTTTTAACAATACTACCATGTATATATACTTCCACATTGTTACCAATCTAGTCCCTAAACATGAAGTTCATGAACTACTAGTAAGTTGCTCCCCCGTTCTTCAATCCAAAAGGCATCTTGTTTGTAACAATACATTTCCTAATTTGTGACAAAGATAGTCTTTTTTTCATCTTCTAAATCCATTGGTATTTGATGATATCCTTGTGCTGCATCTAAATAACTATACCTAGAAAAATAAGCAGTTAAATCTACCAACTAATTGATGTTCGGCAGTGAGTAGTTATCCTTTAGGAATGCCTTATTTAGGTTTGTAAAGTCGACGCACATCCTCTATTTTCCATTAGGGTTCCTTACCATAACAACATTAGCCATCAAGTCAAGGTATTTTACTTCTCTAATAATACCTACTTTTTAGAGTTTGAATGCTTCCTCTCCCATGGCTTTCTATCGTTTGGGGTGAACCTCATTTTCTTTTTCCAGTCCAGAAGATGATAAACACTTGCACAATGATGCCTTGGTAATGGAAGAGTCATAAATGATTTTCCAGTAAATAGGTTGCTGGTAGATGCAAGGAGTGTGACCAATGCCTTCATAGAACAAGCATAAAGGGCCATGAGAGGCATTCTGGAAAATCTGAAATGAGACAGAAGACCATTTATGAGACTTGAGGGAAAGTAACTAAGGTCCATCAGTATCACGACATTGACAGTAAAAATGGTGGACGAGAGATAGAAGTGGGTTTCAGTTGTAAGAACCTTATTCCACATAATAGATGACAAATTCCCATACAATGACATCCTAACAAGGCCATACCTCTTCGAAATATGAGCTATACAAAGCATATATTGTTCAACTATAAAGATCCCCACACCTTAAGGAGTGGTAATAGTTCAGGGGAACCAACAATCAGTAATTGAGTGCAAGACGTGTTTGACCCATAATAGAGAAAATGTTTTGAACTCATTAGTGAGTTAACCAAACCTAAAATTTCAACTAATAAACCAGTTAGATATGGTACATATATGAGCCATTTTTGACATGCTGGCTCTTTTTGTGTTAATAGTGAAGATATCAGATCTTTCTCATTTCCTTGTAGAGGTGTTCGATTGTTCTCCTCCCATGATAACATTGATCACTCCTGCTACCATCTTATAAGGGGTAATCATTCATTACGTTTGTAGTATTATATTTTTGACACCTTTTCCCTTTATCATCCTTCATAAATTTATAAAGGGCTCCTATTTATATTAGGTGCTCTACCTGTTTCTTCAAATCTTGACATTTCTTTATATTGTGTCTGTGATCTTCATGGAATCTATAAAAAAGAGACTTGTCCCTCTTAGCTACCCTATCAAGGTTCGACCTTTCAGGGTACTTAATGTCAGTTCCATTTTCCTTGATCCACAAAAGAATGTTACCCTTAGTCTCATTGAAAGGCATAAATTGTGCATCTCTGCGTTCCATTTTCCTTGATCCACAAGAGAATGTTACCCTTAGTCTCATTGAAAGGCATAAACTGTACATCTCTACCACTCCTCGTCTTACCCTAAGTTGATGTGTAGGTTTAAAGCATTCGTTAATTGGAATTATCAGGTCTTCGTTCTTGATTTTTCTTCTAGCTCCATCGTTTGCCATTCTTTCGTTCTTCCTCGTTTCCTTCATCCAGCTCAATATATCTCTGAGCTATAGAGATCAGCTCAAAATAAGAGTCGATTGTTTTGGTGTGAAGCTTGTCCTTTGAGCGCCTAAATATGGTTCCAAATCGCATAGTCTTTACAACTATCTCTATGTTTATGGATTCTATCTCCATCTCCTTTTTGTTGAATCTATCAATGTATTTACGGAGGGTCTCACCCTCATTTTTCCTGCAATATCTCAAACAACTAGTTTCTCTCTTGCGAGGAATATTAGTGGCAAACCATGGCAAAAAGGCATGTTCTAATTCCTTAAATGAATGAATAAAGCTAGAGGATAATCAAACATACCACCTTTATGTTATTTCAGTTAGAGTAGTGGGGAAAACCTTACACAATATAGCATTTGATATGTCATTCAACAACATCGTGGTTCGAAAGGTAGACAAATGCATATGAGGATCTCCTATCCCATTATACACTTACAAAGTAGGAAGCTTCCATTTAGCAGGAAACTTCTCCTGTATAATGTCCCAAGCTAAGGGAGAGGCCTCCATGTACCTCTTGAACGAACCAGATTTGGCTCGGGATTACTCGTCTTGGGAGTCCAGCTCACCCTTTAGGTCAATTTTGGGCTTTTCTTCAGCTAGTGTTTCAGTCCTATTATTTTAAGTGGTGGTTCTAGAGACTTATAGATTGGCCTACATAGGTGGCTACTTCGCCTATGGGACTTGGATTAGAGGTGGATGATTGAATGTCACGATATTGGTATTTAAGGCTCTAGTGATATGTGTGTCAAAGGAATCCACGGTCATCTTTATATTCCTTACTAAGGCCTTCTGAAAATGAATTAATGCATTTTTTACAATAGCAATTGCAACTATAGCTACTAGGTTGCGTGTACTCTAGGGAGCTCTGCTCCTCCTGTGAAGGGTGTAGTGCGTTTATAGAGTGATCAACCATTTTCCTTTCAGATCAAAGAGTAAGTTTCACAGATAAAGTGTTTTAACAGTAAAAGTGGGAACTTTTCATGAAAAAAGTGATTAAACAATGGAAAAGGTTCCTACAGACGGTGCCAACTAATAGCTCATTGATCTATTAAGGGTAGGTGACCTGCTAAGAATGGACAAATGTAAGTTATCAGGATTATGCTTTTCACAATCATTTCGATGCTTAAGTTAGAAAAGGTTTTGTGAGTAATTGTGAAAAATATAAAAGCTTGAGAACGCGATATAATGATGAATAAACCTTAGAATGCAACGTACATTTGTGTAACGATCATGAATGTATTTATACTTTGATTTTCTCTCCCAAAATAGTATTCGTTAATTTCGTCATTATTGTGTAACCAGCTTATTTGAATGTTAATTTTTGTTGTTTTACGAGATATTATAAATGGTGCTTTCGTTTAGTTATCCAAAATTTGGATATGAATCCATTTTATTTTCGTTGGACCCTTTACTTGTTCGGCCTTTTATCCGTTCAACTCTTCAGTCATTTGATTCTTCATTCTAAAAAATACGTGATAAGTTTGTTAAGGGTGTATGTCACCATATAGTAATACAGTAACATTATATAATTTAAAATGAAGAATAAAATATATTTAAAAAGTGATATATTATATATAAATAAATTTACAATTACATAGATTTAAACTATTTATTTTATTTCTTAATTAAAAATTTATCAGTAAAAAATTAAAACGACAACAAGCATAATGCGAATTGACTAGTTAGTAGAAAAATTAAGATCCGAGAACACGTTTTTTCCATTGTGTCACGGTACCGCAAATTGACCAACTCGCATCTTCCTGCGCTGCTTTTAAGATTTGCTCTCCTTTTGCCGTTTCTTATGTCAGCCAGCCATCCGTTTTATTGGCTCTGTTCTTCAATACCCAATCTCACTCTAGCAAAGCCCATAAGGAAAGAAATCGTGTGGGTAACATCACCCCAAATCGAAAAATGGTAATTTCTTCTGGAGAAAATTCTGTGGATACGTGATTTTTTTTTTCTTTTAATCTCTTTTTATTATGTTCGGGTACACTATCAATGTTATGGTCTTCAATTTCTATGTGCAGGAAAAGTTCTCTTTCCAGACTTGCTCCGTTGGAAGCAGTATTAATTGATGTTGATGGAACTCTATGTGATTCAGATTCGCTTCACTATTATGCATTTCGTGAAATGCTTCAAGAAGTACATTTCTATTTTGACTGATAGATTTTCCATTTATGATGTTGACATTATTGAACTCAAATTTTTTAACAATTTGTTTCGTGAATTAACTTGGCTCTGTGGTGCTACAGATAACTTTCAATGGAGGAGCTCCGATCACAGAGGATTACTATGTTCAAAATATTGCGGGCAAGCATAATGACGAGGTCGCTGTGCTCCTCTTTCCCAATGATATTCAGCGAGGGTTGAAATTCATGCTTGATAAGGAAACCAGGTTTCGGAGGTAAAGTTGCAATTCCTCTTCTCTGCAGCTATTTTTTAACTTATGTGTCCAACCGTGTATCTTATTGGATGGGAAAAACAGAATGGTCTCTGAACAACCGAAGGCTATAAATGGCTTATATAAAATGAAGAAATGGGTAGAAGACCGTGGATTGAAACGGGCTGCAGTTCCTAACGCTCCAAGACCTAGTGCTGAACTCATGATTTCACGTTTCGGGCTTTCAAATTTCTTTGATACTGTCATCCTTGGAGGTGAATGCGAACATGCCAAACCGTATCCTGATCCATACTTGAAGGCTCTTGAAGCACTCAAGGTGTCAAAGGATCACACCTTCATATTTGAGGTCCGTCTCTGCCCAGGCTGTTTTGTCTCCAAAGTTGTTTAACCAGCCTTAATATTTATGATATTGATATTTGTTTTCTGTTTATGTCTTTGTTTTATCGGCAAAAAGGATTCTGTTTCTGGGATTAAAGCTGGAGTAGCACCTGGGATGCCTGTCATCGGTCTGACTGCCAGAAATCCTGAACATTTACTGATGGAAGCAAAGCCAACATTTCTTATCAAGGACTATGACGATCCAAAATTGTGGGATGCTCTGGAAGAGCTTGACAAAAAGCAAAGCGCTGAAAATCCCGTTGCTTGAATAAATTCCGTAATAGCTTTAATTATTACTAGAATAATTCTATTGCGAATAATTCTGTAGAGAAGGGTATCTACATCTTTCAAAGGCTTTACCGTTTCAGTTTGAATCCACGAGTCAAAGATGATATCAAATTGATTTGGCCATTGGTGATTCCTTAGATTTGATTGCATCTTAAATATGTACTCGTGAAATATTTGGCCATTCTAGATAGTTGTACTTTGATTAAAATTGAAATATGGCGTGTTTGCAAATAAACTATATAATTTGAGGTTTTGAAGGACTGATATTAGGCTTGATATTGAAAAATATCAATATCGAATTGAACTTTGGTTATCTAACAATTTTAGACTTGGAAACGGAGTGCTTAATAGAAATAATAAATATATAAATTGAATTAAACTATTTTAAATCTATTTAGCTTGAAGGTTTCTAACTAATTAATTGTATATTTTAATTAAAAAATATTGCAATAGAATTATATGTATTATAAAATATTATATATATATATATATATATTACAAAATAATATATAAAAATACATATAAAATTAATATATATTAAATTTTATATCCTATAAATTTATAAATTTTATTATAAAAATATATTTTATATTTTTTAATTTGATTTGACTGTTCTGATTGATTTTAGTTCGATTTTGAATATCAATCAAGAACCATGAAACTATTTCAAATTGTAATTTTAGCTCAGTTTAATTATTTTTAAACTATTTTCGGTTTCCATTCCTTTGTATTTCAAGTTTTATAATTCGTTTAATTTAGTAGTCCTCGAGTGCAAGGACATTTAGCGTGCATTACAAATATGATGAAGCTTTTATTTTATTTTATTGTTTTTGGAAACGAGACTCCATTACGAAGCCCAAGCGGCATGAATGTCAGCTAAAACAAACAAAAGCGTCAAGAACATAGGGGTGGACAAACATTGGTATTTGCACTAATCAGCAATTTTTTCGCACTTCCCGCAGATATATAATAATAATAATAATAATAATAATAATAATAATAATAATAATAATAATATATTAGTTAAAAACAAAAAAAAATTGTAAGTTTTAGTATTTTAAAATTATTAATCTTAATATTTTAATTTTTAAAAATTAATTTTAATTTATATGTTTATTAAAATTATTTTTTTAAAAAATAACTTTAAAAATATATTCCTCAATAGTACAATTTTTCTAAATAGCTATATGTGATTTAATTCTTATTTAATTAAGATAAAATATATATATATATATATATATATATATATATATATATATATATATAAAATGATTAAGAGATGAAATATGATAATATTATTAATTATTAAAAATTTTTATGTATTTATTATTTATAATTCTAATTTACCTTATTAATTTATTGTAGAGCATATCCTAAGATAATTATTTTCTCGTCATGTCATGAAGAAGGTATATAAGTTAGTGAAGCATTCATCTTCAACAACTTATTAGAAGTTATATTAATAAAAAAAAATTTCAAATTTTTATGTTCAAAATTCTATTATTGTTAAATTTATTATTTGAATAGAGATTTATTTTCATTATTATTAAAATATTAAAAAAATTATTTAAGTATTCAATCTAAAGATAATATTTTATCAACATTTGCTATTTGTTATACCATTGAATTTTTTAAAGATAATATTTTATCATCATTTGCTATTTGTTATTTAAGTATTTTTGTGCTTATTATGAAAGATAATTTCATTAATTTATTTTTTATTTAATTAGATAGTGATATATATTATATAAAAATTAATTTATATTCTAAAGTATAATTTTAAAAAATAGGATAATTGTTTGTTAAAACTGGTTATTTGATTATGTGGATATCTGATATTTTTAGATGGATTTTACATTTCTCTAAATATTAATCCCTTATATTTGGATTGAATAAAAAAATAATGACATATTCAAATATTCGATCTATGTCCACCCTGAAAAAGGAGGATGTACCTCTTCCATTCGTAAGAGTTTCGTATCAACATATTTAATAAATTTAGCTAATTAATAAGCTAAACCATTAACTTTAGCATAGATTATACCTTATTTTCCTCTCTCCTTCCCTCTGTGGATAAGGTCATTGAATATTTTGAAACTTAGAATTTTAATATTGCATGTACTGCTAAAAGGTTATCTATATATGCTAGCACTTGGCTATATAGTAAATTGAGCTATATGTGTCACTATTTTAGAAGCATCATAATACTTGGCATTTAGTGGATTATCTGATTAACCATTTAAGTTGGTTGTTCAGCCAATAAAGTTGGTTATATAGTCCACTTGTGAAATTTCAATATTAGGCTTTGAGACTTAGGTGTTTGAAGGGTAGATTTGGTTCAAGGTTTTTCTAAGCTCTTTCCTCTTCTTAGACATTATTTTATTCATCCTTTTAAGGATGAGTTCAATAAGGTTCTCATTATTGAGCTCACATCTCAGATATCCAAAATCCAGTGCTTATTCACCTCTTTCTCCTCCTCCTCATCATCATCCTCAAATCTTCTAAACTTACTTGCACATGACTAGATGGTACGTGTCTTACAAAAGAATTATTTATAGTTGTGAAACCTCCACTTGAGAAATAACTAGTGAAATCGCCAGGATTCACGAAACGTTCACCTAAGTAGTAACTAACAAAATCACCAACACTAATAAAACATCTACTTGAGGAGTAACTAGTAACACCAATGATAGTAACAAAACCTCCACTTCAAGAACTGTCGGCAAAGCCACTAATGGAAGCAAAACCCCTACTTGAAGAATTACCGATTGTGTTTCTAGTTGGTGTTATTACTACCTATTAATATTTTTATCCCTCCATGATGTATGCCAGATTATAAGTTATCATGGTGACTTTACTTAATCTTCTTTTAAGTTCCTTAACCTGTAACTTAACATTAATCACATTTTCCTGTAAGGAAAGATGATTATAAAAAAGATTAAGTGCATAAATCATGCAATCATATATATGAGTCATATGTTGTGTTAAGTTACTTGTACAATTTACGTTCAATCACTAGAGCACATTTGGTAGCAATCATAGATAAATGTAGCTCATTTTATTCACTTTGAGAATCTTTGGTTTGTTTTATTAGAACATAGAAAAGGTATAATAGATGAAGAAGCATAAAGGAAAGAAGTTTCTCACATATGTGGTATTAGCTGGAATAATAAGGATCAAGAATAAGTCATTGAGCTAGGCATTGTATACTATCGACCATCAACACTCCAAGAGATAAAATATGGATCTAGTAAAATTTTGTAATGGTCTAGGATAAAGGTTTCAATAGGTGGAATAGAGAAAGATCTAACACTAGAAGCAAATATTGTCATTTTTATCTAGAGTCATGCTAAGAAGAAGATTAAGAAATGTTAGGTATAGGAGTAGAAAAATAAGGACTACGACTAATAAGTTTCTCTTTTATGAACCTTTTATAATTTATTTGAGATTTAGCAAGAAGATCTTCAGCAGATGATCCTTTAAAAAACCTTAAAAGAAAAGGCTCTATGATCTTCTTCCCTAAGAATATGAAATCAAGATGATTAAAAAGGAGTGGTTGATGGACATACCCAAGTAGAAACAAAAGGACTCTCTCTTTCTTAAGTATCACTAGAAGATTTAAGGTCTTGAAAGTAAAATCTACTTCCTTGTCACGGCTCTAGCATCATTCATCTAGTTAAGCCAATGGGTAAGATCTCCTAAATAATGCACCTTTACTAATAAAATTACTTGATAATTTGATAAATGATTTGTTATAAAAAAAAATTTTTGATGTATTTTAGTGAAATTTGTACACCTCTTTATAAAGATTATTCATTCTCTATTGGTAAATGTGAAAATCTTAAAGAAGTAAGTTGTAGTAGTTCTTTAATGAAAAATAGGTGTCACTTTAAAAGGTTGAATCATATTAATAGTTTCTTAGGCAATGCTTATTTGTAATGCCCAAATTTGAAATATGCACAAACATGAAGATACAAAATAGTGATTAAAAGAACAATTTTGCTAAAATTAGTAAAGAACATTTAATGTTTACCTTAACACCTTATTTGAAACCATACATATGTATTGCAAAATGATCAGTCAAAAGAATGGTATAGAAAAGTCAAGGGTACAACATCCTAATTGTATAGTTCTATTGAGATCCTTAAGTACTATTAAGAAGTAGTATTTCCAAAATTGTAAAATATTATACTTCCTAAAAAAAACATAAAAACCAAGCACGCATAATAATTGAATTCAATAAGTGTTTATAGTGAGAAATGGACATATGGCTTGAAAGCATAAATGAGCACATGTCCACCTGACTTCACTTTAAGAATAAACCCCAAAAGAGCACTAACATATTCTCTATCCAACCCATTATGATAGATATTGACATTTATATATGAAAGAGGTCTTCGAAATGACAAGTTAATAATCCCATAGAAATTAGTTAGAGTAATAGTTAATTCTCTAATTCTATGTAAAAGTGTGGGTAAGATCCATTCATCTTTCAAGCAGTGCATGTAACAAATTTTGAATCAATTTGTGTTTGTTTAATTTGAGACATCTCATAAATTATAGAACTTCAACAATGCCCATTAAGACTTTAACTTTATTTGACATAATTGTCTACCATCTTGTTGATTAATAAATTACCAATTCTAAAATGTTCACTATGGTCAAACTAATGAATGTGAAATTTTTTAGAACTAAAGTCAAGATTAATTTCATAGAAATATTTCATAATAGTTGTTCTACATATACCTATCCTATATTAGAGTATGCTATATATTCTAAAATTGTCTACAAAGGATTCAACAAATAATAAAGAGGAAAGAAATTGGATATACCTCTTCATGAGCATTATATGAAAGATGTATTTAAAGGTTGACAATGTTGGGAATGGAATCTCTAGAGTGTAAGTTATGTTTGTTTGGTTCACATCTCCTATTTTCTGTTTAAGCCATGCATGTGAAGACGTAAAGTGAAAGAAAATAAAATGAGTAAAATATGTGCAAGTCATTATGAAGTGAAAGAAAAAAATAATGAAATAAAATAAATGTGTAATATATGTGCAAGAGAGAGAAAAGTGAAGATGTGAGTAAAAGAATACAGCTAGTAAAAATAGTGTGAGAGAAATATAAGTGATAATGAAATAGGAAAAAACAAGTAAATTTTATGTGAAAAAGTGAAAGCAAATACTTATATTGGATCGAAAAGTGGCAAGATTATGATTATCTTAATGCAAAGGAATGTGTGCCATGACACACATTTCAATTCTTGAAAAAGAATTTTTAGTCTTTAAATTTTCAACATTGTATAAATTGATTCTAAACTCAGTTAAAGTGTTGAATCAATTTTCTTTCTTTCTTTTTTACCACGAGAGGCACAAACTTACAATTGATATAATATATCAAATTGAAATCAATTGTGGGAAGATACAAATAATATAATAACATAGTTAAAAAAAGATAATTTAATATAAAAAGTCATATCATGATTAAAATTATAAGATTTAGGAAATTTACTTAAGTGACATAAAACTTCAAATGCATAAGCATTCTCAACAATACACATTGGTAAAAGCATTTAAACTCGAGGGCATCACACAACTCCATGAAAATGGAATTTCTCTTTGATATAGATGTAGCTCATAATTTGTTGAAAATAAATTGTAAAGTTGTTAGTCAGCTAAGAAGTAGGTGACTATATCGATGGGTGAATAATGATCTTTGAAGCAATAATGACTCTTATATAAATTATTTAGCTGAGAAGTAGTAAAATATTGAATTACTGATGATTTTGGATTAGTGATTTCAATTAAGAAGCAAGTGATAATCCCTAAACTAATTTTGAGGCATTGCAAAAGTAATAAATTTACAACAAAATGAAAAGTATGAATGAAGATTAGTAACAATAGCTTAGAAGTAGGTGATTATCCTAGTTGATGAATGACAATTCTAAGTTAACAGCTTTAGTTGAGAAATAAGTAGTGATCTTTATATCTATAACTTTAGTTAAGAAGTAGGCACTACATCAACTGAAAAAGTAGGCACTGCATCAACTAAAAATAAGCATTGCATCAACCAAAAAGTAGGCACTGCATTAGTTGAAAAGTAGGCATTGTGTAAATCAACAAATTAGTGCTTCACTAATGAAGAAGTAGACATAACTTTATATGAAAAGTAGTGTTGGCCATAGGCACCAAGAAAAGGGGGGGGAGGGGTTGAATTGGTGTATAAAAAAAATTTAAAGTAAACGTAAAGAAATGAGTAGAAGATGAGACACAAGATTTATAGTGCTTCGGGTATAATCAACCTTACGTCCACTCCCTAATTCTCTACAATTGGGTGTTCCACTAACTCAGAATGGTGTTTCCAAGCTCACAACTAACTTTTACACTTTGTGTTTTCAAGGCTCACACAATAACCTTTACATTATGTGTTTTAAAGGCTTACACAATAACCTTTACACTGTGTGTTTTCAAGGCTCACATAATAACCTTTCTAATAGTTGGTTTTTAATGCTCACACCCAATACTTACAATCTCATAAAGAAGAGAAGAAATTGAGCAACAAAAGATTAAGAGCTTTAACACAAGTAATGAATTCTCTATCTATCTAATTTATCACTGTTTAGTGGAGTATTTATATCCCATACCCACCAAAGAGACGTTAGACTTTAAAGCTCAACAAATCTTCAAGGCATGCTAGGCAAATTTTGCATTAATTGCATGTCAGGCAGGAGTCGCGGTATCAAAATCCAAATTTCCATACGGGAGCTAAAATTTACTGTGGAAAAAACCCATTTATGTCTAACGGCTAGTCCATGTGGCAGCTTCTCATTGGTCCATCAAGAAAATATAGTCGTTGTATTCTAACTGTCCATAAAAGTCACTGTCGCGATTCTTCTTTATACAAGGCGTGACTCAGAACTCAAATCCTTCTATTTAAAAGATAATCTTCTTCTTTTGGAATCACGGTCACTATCCAAATTGTTGTTCTCATAAATTTTATTCTCCAATGGATCCCTAGGACACTTGGCTTGTTATGATTGTGGACTGGCTTCTCTTTTTAATCACTTTGAAAGTCGCAGTCGCGACTGAGGCGTGACACACACCGCGAATTCATTTATGACTTTGACACTCTCATCTTTGGATGAGTCGTGGCATCGATGATGCCTGTGAGTCCCTCTGGCCAAGTTTCACCCTTTCTTTAAACTAGGTCGTAGTCGCGAATTACATACCACTTACCATGAATTTAGATGAACTTTCCCTTCTTGAAGATTATGCAATCCTTCCAACTTCCAATTGAAATCTAACTTAATTTCTGGAAAACAACACTCAATTGAAAATATTAGGATTGATCAATCTCCTTTGTCAAGATAAAAAAAGGTCCAAGACTTAGGATTAACCATCCTAGTCCAATAATTTCTCCCTTTTTGATTTTGACAACCTAGATTGATCCTAAGAGAAAATAATGCAGAACTGTGAAGTTGGAGTATAATATGATTCAATGAATACTTAAGGTAAAATTTCCTAAGTATGGCATTCAATCATTCAAAGTGAAATTTCTAAAAAATCTTAAGTATGATAGATTGATGCTCCCCTTCAACTTATGCTATTATTTGCAAGTTATTTTCTCTCCCCCTTAGACTTAGATTCTTTCTATCTCTCCCCCTTTGGTAAGATCAAAAAGAGGGTTCATAAGGGAAAATAATACATATATAAGTAGTTAAGTAATCATAGGGAGCAAATGTATAAACAAATGCATATGACAAATGAACTAAAGCAACCATATAACACAAAATCTCAGCAAAGAAACAACTTTATATATATATATATATATATATATATATATATATATATATATAAACTTGGAAACAAGTTGTGTGGGATCACATTTTTTGTAAAAAAGAAAAATACAAAAGAGATCCTAAACTAGAAAGTAGGAGAATCATCTTCAAAAAAGTCTTCATCTTCACCCTAATCTTCAGCTTTAGACTCATCTCCATCCTCAACATCATCATTGCCTTCTTCTTCTTGAGTATCATCAAACTTTGTAAAGTCTGAAAGATGGTAAGGAGGGACTCTCAAATTATTTTACAAATTGATCATATCACTGTGAAAATGAGAGAGGAACAAAAATCTCCTTTTCATCATCCTCATCAAGCTTATTGTTAATGGTTGCAAGGGAGAGTTTAGCCTTAGGTGTTGGTTGAGGAGGGATGGATGGAGCTCCTTCTTTAGTAGCTAGTCTTTTCCTTTTGGAAGCTTGTGAAGTCTCCATTTTCTTTGCTCCAATGGCACCTAGGGTATACACATAGGTGTCCGGATGAATAGCCTTAGCATTGATAAGGTAGGTGAGATTAAGAAAGTTTTGTGAAAGGAGAAGTTTCTTAGTGAGGAATTTCTCATTTTCCTCATTAAGTGCTCCTACAAAGCCATAAATGGTTGTGATATGTAAAGGTAAAAGAAATTGGCTCTTGGGTTTGGGAGACTCATGTGGATCGATTGATCCATAAGATACTGCCAGTTTGAATTGGTGCAGAAAAGAAATGCCAAGTCTTTTTGTGATACTTTCTTGTTACCATCATTTCTAGCATTTATCGAAAAGGTGATGATACAATGGAGTATCCAAAGGGGTAGGGTCTTAATGTGTTTGGCTAGGGAGAATCTCAGGTCGTGTTTGGTTTTAATAGATATTTTTTACCAAAATTCAGAGTATATGACATCAAGTGCAAATATTATGAAAGAGATGTTTTCTCCGACTTGAAGATTGAAGAGAGAAGAAAGTTGGTCGAAAGTAATATAGAAAGGATCGCCAAAGGCCTGGAATACTAACTTGTATTACCCCACTTGTGAATTGGCTTTACGACTCAATTGAACCATGCACATGAATTCCCACACAATTTCTTCGTATCCGGGTTCATCCCGAAAGATGAACTCATTCCAGCCCAAATTGGAGAGGAAAGCACGAATCTTTGCATTGATGCCCAAGGTTTCCAACAGAAAGGTAGAGGGTATCTTGTTGGGAAGGATGATCTTGGAAGAATTATCTTAGTACCTTTTTTTCTCCTCCTTGGTGATGCCTTTCATAAGATGGAGAGCAGGGGGTGCAGAGGCCTGAGCTACAACTTTGCCTTTATCTGCTATGGAGATCTTTTTTGGAGCCATTGCAAAGGACAAAGAGATTTGTGTGTTTGGAGAGATTTGAAAGAGAGAAATTGATGTTGGAAGTGAAGTGAGGATGTTACTATTGAAGGGGGTTCTTATAGCCATTTGAAGTCTCTATAAACAGCTAGAACGGGCTAGAAATGAACTGATGAAGAGATAGAAACGGTTGACAGTCAAATCACATAAATGTCTAGGTGGTTACCCTAATTCACGTTCGCAAATCCATGAGTTGTGACCATGAATTCCTGCAAATGTGAGTAACGAACAAATTTTCCTTGGAAATATGCGCTTCAACTGTCAAAAATTTAAATTCTTGACCAAAATTCATCATGAAGCTTGATTCTTGCAACCGCGATTTGATGTTTGAGAGCCGGCTGAATAGGACTTTGAATTCGCGACCGAAAAGATAAGATAGCGACTGTGAATTATGAGTCATGAAGGATAAGAATGAAAAAAATAAGTTTTGAAAGAATCAAAATTGTGATCCACTTGGAAAATTCCACACAAAAAATATAAGACATACAATCAATAATCAACACACATAGCAATCAAACATGTAAGATCAAATTTTCACTTTAGGGAGTTTCCATCAACCAGTCCTAATTCTCTCTTAATGAAGTTCAATCTTTCTTCATTAAGAGGTTTAGCGAAAATATCTACAAGTTGATGATTTGTGTCAATAAACTCTAACACAACATCACCCTTTTGCACATGATCTCTAAGCAAATGGTGTCTAATATCTATGTGTTTGCTCTTAGAGTGTTGGATGAGATTCTTATAAATATTAATAGCACTAGTGTTATCACATTTAATAGGGATGTGATCAATCACTTTGCCAAAATCCTTCAATTATTGTTTCATCTAAAGAACTTGAGTGCAACAACAACCTGCAGTAACATACTTGGCTTTTGCGATGGATAAGGCAACTGACACTTGCTTTTTGCTAAACCAAGATAATATGCATTCACCTATAAATTGGCAAGTCCCAAAAGTGGTTTTTCTATCTAATAAACTACCCGTATAATCTGCATCCGAATATCCTATGAGACTAAAGGATGAATCCATAGGATACCATAACCCTAAGTGAATTGTGTCATGTAAATACTTAAAAATTCTTTTAACAGCATTCAAATGCGACTCTCTAAGAGAGGATTGGAACCTAGCACACATATATACACTAAACATGATATCTGACCTAGAAATAGTAAGATAAAGTAGAGATCCGATCATACCTCAATATCTCTTTTCATCTACTATATTACTCGATCTTTGTCTAGCTTGATGGTACCACTCATGGGGGTTTTGGCTACTTTGCAACCATCCATGCCAAACTTTTTGAGTATTTCCCTTGTGTACTTGGCTTGGTTGATAAAGATCCCTTCTTTGGTTTGCTTTATATATAGACTGAGAAAGAACTTGAGCTCTCTCATCATGCTCATTTCGAATTCCTTAGTCATACACTTAGCAAAATCCTCACAAAGAGTCTCATTAGTAGTACCAAAAATGATATCATGAACATAGATTTTTACAATCAGTGTATCATGTTTGTGCCTTTTAACAAATAGTATGGTGTCCACCTTTTCTTTTTCAAAATCATTTTTCAAGAGAAATGAACTAAGCCTTTCATTCCAAGCTCTTGGAGCTTATTTCAATCCATATAAGGCTTTGTTCAATTTAAAAACATGATTTGGAAAATAATATGACTCAAAACCAGGAGGTTGTTCAACATAGACTTCCTTCACAATGATCCATTCAAAAATGCACTTTTCACATCCATTTGGAAAAGCTTAAAATTCATGTGTCATGTAAAAGCTAAAAGTATCCTAATTGCCTCTAATCTTGCAACGAGGCAAAAGTCTCATCATAATCTATGCCTTCCTTTTCGTTGTATCCCTTAGTAACCAATCTAGTTTTATTTCTTGTGATAAGACCTTGCTCATCTAACTTGTTCCTAAACACCCATTTGCATCCTACAATGGAGAGTTCTTTAGGCCTAGGGACTAGTTCCCATACCTTATTTCTCTCAAATTAGTTGAGTTCCTCTTGCATAGCAAACACCCAACTCTCATCATCAAGAGCCTCATTAATCGATTTTAGCCCAAGTTGAGAAACAAATGCAAGACTATTATCTAAAAGATTAAGTTGTGATCTAATACTTACACCCTTAGAGATATCACCAATGATCAAGTCCTTGGGGTGATACTTGGAAAATCTCCAATCTTTAGATAGATCTTGGCTTGGCTCATCTCTTTATTGATGTTGTGGCTTCTCATCTTCCTTTGATGATTCACCTCCTTCCTTTCTTTTATACTCTCTTCTTGTGGTGTCTTCCAATTTTATCTTTTCGAAATCACCTATAAGATCATCAATAAAAACACATTTCCCAAGATCAAGTTTACTAGATTCATCAAAGACAATATTCATAGACTCTTCAACTACCATAGAATTCTTGTTAAAGACTTTATATGCCTTGCTAGAGGTGGAATAGCCTAAGAATATTCCTTCATTGGCCTTGGAGTCAAATTTTTCAAGATTATCCTTGGTATTTAAAATATAGCACTTACATCCAAATACTTTTAGGTATGAAATTTTGGATTTTCTACCATTCCATAGCTCATAAAAAATTTTATTGAGAATGAGTCTTTTAAAAACTCTATTTGCAATGTAACACGAAGTATTAATGGCTTCGACCTAAAAAAAATTCGGTAAATAATACTCATTGAGCATGGTTCTAGCCATCTCTACTAGTGTTCTATATTTTCTATCTATAACAACATTTTGTTGTGGTATCCTAGGAGTTGAAAAATTATGAAAAACTCCATTCTCCAAACAATAAGTTTCAAAAGACTCATTTTGAAATTCCTTTCCATGGTCACTTCTAATAGAAGAAATGAAGTAACCCTTTTCATTTGAACTCTTTTTGCGAAACTCTTGAAAGCTTTAAAAGTATCACTCTTATGAGCTAAAAAGGATACCCAAGTAAACCTAAAGTAGTCATCAACTAGGACTAGTGCAAATGCTTTCAACCTAAGCTACCAATCCTAGTAGGTCCTATCAAATCCATATGAACTAGTTGAAGAGGTCTAGTAGAACTTATAACATTTTTTGTTTTATGGGAGGCTTGATGTTGCTTCCCCATTTGGCAAGGACCACATGTTTTGTCTTTGGTGAAATTTAGCTTGGAAAGGCCTTCCACCAACTTTCCTTTAAATAGGCTTTAAAGAAGATCCATGCTTGCATGCCTAAGCCTTCTATGACATAACTAAGCTTCATTGCTTAAAGACATAAGACACTTAAAAGATTGGTTAGCCAAATTATCTAAGTCAATTGAGTAGGTATTGCCTTTTCTTTCACTCTTGAAAATAACCTCATCATCCACTAAAGTAGTGCCTC
>CATIWR010184372.1:0-55275 GCA_949677035.1 Omphalea diandra | reverse complement strand
TTTTGAGTTTTTTTTTGTTTTTTGTGTTGCGTTTGTGCTCTATATATATATATATATATATATATATATATATATATATATATATATATATATATATATATAGCATGCTATGAGTTGTGGGCGATGTGCTTAAAATTAGTGTGATTATCTTAATCTATGTTAGTGTCCAATGGTGTTTCTGAACACAAAGGTTAAGACATATATTGTATGTATTTTCAAAATGAAAATAAAAGCCTTATTGTGAAATCTTGTGAATTTCTCTTGTTCATTTGAGTATGTGTGTAAGAGAAATATTTGGAGGACTGACATAGAAAATAGTGTATTGATCACATATGAGTGCTATTTTTTTGTTACACTGTCATATCGGAATCTATGTCGGTTAAGTTGTCAATATTTGTGACTATGAATTGGTACTATGTCAATAAACGACATAATTACTGTCATGATCCGATATTAATAATTTAATGTGGACAAAATTATGTTTAAGGTGTCATTTTATCAATAAACTATATATTTTCTAAAATTTTATGGCCATATTTGAGTTTAAAGTATTCAGTCCGAGAGTCGTTTTCAAAATATTTTCTTTCATAAAATATGAAAACGCCATAATTAATATTGTCCAAGTAGAAGAATATTGAAATTTTTGTGCGGGCTAATATTAATTATGAGTTTGTTTTAATTATTTATAAAACAGATTGAATAATATAGTTTATCGATTAGTGGGTAAGCCCAATTGAAATAGTGATCAATTGAGTTATGGGCTTGTGACACCTTTAGTGGGCCGATATGGAAGACGGTCAGTGTAGACCTCTTTTAACATGAATTTGTGATGGATGAGCCTGTTAAAATCTATTATAAATAGGCTAAGTCCCCTGTTTTACCTTCATAACTCAAAAAATCTTAGTTGCTACATCCATTATACTCGTATTGTGAGAAGGTCAAGGAGATGAAGACTTAGCTCTCTTTTTTAACCCTTCTGATCTAGTATCTCAGTATTCAATTTTCAGTGATCGCAATTATAACACATTACAATTTGGGATCCAATGCACAAATAAGTATGCAATTTGTTTTCGCTCAACTGTTAAATTAGTGTTATGAATTTATGTACTAGATTCAAACAATTATTACAAAGAAAGCATAATATTCTTTAATTTGTCTACCATACTGTTCATCATCGTGGTGAAAAAGTTGGTTCTAGAGGCTAGCTCTAAAGTAACGTCCAAGCTGCATTTGTTAATTATTAATTCCTTCATAAGAGTTGGCAAGTGTTTGTGTTGAATTTCCCCTAAGGATGCACTATTTGTGAGGCTCAATCTAGCTTTATCATATGCTAATGTAGGTAGCCCTAAACTCTAAAACTTGGGGTCCATTGATAGGTGTGGAGAAGTTTTAACGATATTGTTTAATAATTAAGTTAAGATGGTATGTTAGATCCTTCCTTGCTCATCATACTAATTGATGAATTCTTTTATAAAGGGAGAAGACAATAAGAGAGAGAGAGAGAGAGAGAATGAGAAATAGGTTAACAAATGAAAAGGGACGATAAGGATTTATTTGGTATTTCTTCTCTTATTTATATGTGCATTTTAGATTCCTTAAGAAAATGTTAACTATATATGTATACAAAAAGCACATTAATAATATTAAGAGTGACGATATGATAATTCTAATGTGGTAATGAGTCAATTCGGTTTGCACATGGAAATTCACGTTATAATTGTTAGGAGCTAATGTTCGAGATAAGATAAAAAAAAAAGTAATATAAAAAAAATATTTACCACCTTTTTCTGTCTTTTGCTTTCTTATAAGAAATTGCTTAATTATCAATAAAATTTCTTCTGTAATAAATAGTTTATAGATAGAAATAAAATATAAATTTTTTTGCATTTAAATGCGAATGGATGAGCAATGAAATTTATCAACATAATCTAAGAGACTATTTAATAACACAATTCAACACTAAAAATTAAAATTTTAAGCATTTATTTTTTTTAAACTTGTTTGATAACTTTATTTATTTATTATTAAAAAGTTGAGTTCAATTAGAATTCTCTTAAAATAATAAGTCAAAATTTTTAATTTAAAATTATCACTTACTATGCTCATACAACAAGGTAAGTAGCTATGTATTTCCTACCCAAAAGAGAAACCATAGTCATCTTTTTTCTCTGCAAGTAACTATTTTTTTTTTAGTGTTTTAGAGCTATCACCAGTATATTTTATTTGCGACAAACCCATTCTTTTTGTTTTTTTATTTTTCTTAATAAAATTGGTTGTTTTTATCTTATTTATTAATCTTCTTTTATTTTCTCTCTCTTTTAAGAGTTTTTATTTTAGTATTGTTATTTTGTCTCTTTTTGTGAGAGTTTTTTTTTTAGTTTTAGTGAGTTGAGATCGATTGTTTAGTAATATATAATGATATATTATTAAGCATCGTCTTTTAAATCTTTTCTAATATGCTATATGAATTTCACTCCACATTGTGTTGTAGCATCATATTTAGTGAAAATCTCTTAATTGATAAAAGTATAGATCATCGAAGAAGATTCATGGTGAATATAGAACTATGATTTTGAAACTGAGTCAATATGCAAGTATTAATTGTGTTGAGAATCAAGTTCATATTGATACTCAAGATCATAAAATTATTTTCTTTTATAGATGTCGTATGATTATTTATAGATGAAAATATCTTTTATTATTTAAAAAACATGCTCAGACAATAGATATTAACATATTTTTATTAATATGACCTATACACCCTTAATAGATTAACAAACTTCCTTTTTTTTTTAAAGTGTTAGTGATTTGAGATCGATTATTTAGTAATATATAATGATATATTATTGGATATCGTCTCTTAAATCTATTCTAACGTACTATATAAATTTCAGTCCACATCGCATTGTAGCATCATATTTGGTGGGGATCTCATAACTGATAAAAATGTAGATTTATCGAAGAAAATTAATGGTAAAAATAAAATCATGAATTCGGAGTTAAGCCAATATGCAAGTATTAATTATGTTGAAAATCGAGTTCATATTAATACTCCAGATTATAAGAGTATTTTCTTTTTTAAATGTCGTATTATTATTTATGAATGAAAATATATTTCATTATTTTAAAAAAAACATACTCATATAACAAATACTAAAATATTTTTATTAATATGATCTATATACCCTTAATAGATTAACAAAATTTCCTTTAAAAATAAACTATATTTAATATCTATTTAATAATTATAATTATCAAATAGATTAATTAGGATTAGCTATTAATTTTTAATTTATATCAAACAACTATACAACTAAAAAAATTTTTAGTATTTAAATTATTCAATACTTAAAATTCAACTCTTAAATATTTAATATTTAATTTTTAGTTTTAACAAATATCATCTAAATATATCGTAAGTAAAGCCTTAATTAGAGGTCTAAGAGTTTGTTATCATTTACAAATAGATTAGCGATAAATTTACTGACGAAATTATACTATTATTTAGGGGTGAGTAAAAACTAGACCGAACTGAAAAAACCTACCGAATCACGCTAGTTCAGTTTGATTCGGTTTTATTTTTTAATAAAATCAGTTTATTCGATTATATTTTAAAAAAATTTGATTTTCAGTTCGGTTTTTTAGATAGAAAACTGAACAAATCAAATTAACCAAAATAATTAATAAATCAAATCAATTTAAATTGAATCGGATTTAAAATACATGTAATTTAATTGAAACAAATCGAACCGAAACGAACTTTTATAATATCATTCGATTCGGTTTATAAACACATAAATTTTAGTTTAATTAGTTCGATTAATTCAGTTTTTTCAAAAATTACAATTTGATTCAATTTTAAGTATAAAAAATTTAATTTATTAAAATTTGATAAAAAACCGAATCAAACCCATCGTTTATTCACCCTTACTGTTATCAATATCTATAGGCCAAGAGATAGTGCCATATTTTGTGGTTGATTAGCGTGAAATTGGCAACAAATTGTAATGTATCTCAATTAATAATAACACGTGTTTATTGTTAAAGTTTACCGAAGAAAATATATTGATAAACTTGTGGGCACACCCTTCCTCTCCTCATTTCTTCAGTCTCTCCTCTCCTTCCCCTCCAGTCGCCACCCATGCGTCCCCTCTAGTTGCCACCTCTGTAGAGGCCCTCTCTCCCCTCACCAATGACAAGGATGACCACCAATCCTGGTGAGTCTTCTTTCCTTTTGGACTTAGTTTATTATGTTTGGTTTTGCTAATTTTGTTTACATTTTCATTTTTTATTTTTTTGTTGTGACGCTAAGACTGTTGACTATCAATAACTAATTCCTAAATCTTCCATTTTTCTATTTTCATTTTCATTGTTTATTTCATTTTTTATATTTTTATATTTTGCTATTTCGAGAGATTAATTTTAGTTATTTTATGTTACATTTATGGTAATTATGTCATTTTTGTATTAGGGTTAGTTGAAATATGAAATTTAGGTTAATTATTTTTTATTATTTAAAGAGATTAGGGTTAATTATATTATTTTAATTTTTTAATTAAATTTACTCTGTTTAAATTAAATTTAGTAAATTTAATGTAATTTGTATTCATTTAAATTAATTTAGTTAATTTACATTTTATTTAGTGAATCTAGGTTAGATGTATATAAGTCAAGTTAAATTTAGTTAATTTGTATTAGTTTAAGTTAGTTTAATGAATTTACATTAAATTTAGATAATTTGGATTAAATTATATTAGTTTAGATTAAAATTTTATTTTAAGTTAAATTTAATAAATTGGAGTTAATTTACATTATAAGTTAAATTTAATAAATTGGAGTTAATTTACATTAATTTAAGTTGTTTAAGTTAATTTATGTTCAATTTAGTGAATTTAGGTTAGATTTAGTTAAGTTAAAGTGAATTCAGTTTACATTTAATTAATTTAGTTTAAATTCCATAGTTAAAATTTAGTAAGTTTAAGTTATTTCTATATGAATTTAAGTAATATTAAATAATTTATTTTGACGAATTTAAAAATACCTTAATAATTTAACTCGTATTAACTCATAAGTCAAGTTGAAATAAAATCAATTCGAGTTCATCAACGGGCTAAGTTGAGTTATATTTATATCAAATCAATTTTAAATCAAGCTATTTTGGATCTCTTTTGACTTCGAGTGGTTATTTTAGGTTAAATTAAAAAAATATTAATCTTTTAACTTTTAACTTTGAAAAAAATTTGCTTATTTTTAAGGGTATGTATTCAGTCAATTTGATCAATTTTATTTTGATTTTTATCAAAATTGAATTAATCGAATTTTAAATTTATAGTAACTAAACATCCAACCAAAATTTTTCATGAATATGAAATGATATGTTTAAAAAAATTTTAAAAATTTTAATATAAATAATATTATTTTAATTATTTATATATGAAACTTATTATATATTGATTATGTATGTATATATAAAATATATTTAATTTAGATTTAAGTATAAAACTATATTATATCATTTATTTAAAAATGAATTAGTTCAAATTATTCAGTTTGTTTAGTTTTGATTTTTTTAAAAATAAAATTTAACTAAATTTATAATTTTTTTAAAAAATCAAATTAAATTGAATTTTAAATTTGACCAAATTGAATTAAATAAATCAATTCAGTTTGATTTTTTTTATTTGAATTGAACAGTGAACTCTCCTACCTACTCTTATTGTGTATCATCATTTTATACACGTTTCTGATAAGAACTGATTCAATTAAAAAGCTTAATTTTTTCTTGTTAATTTTTCTTTAATAGTTAAAAGTAAAAATAATTTAATAATTAAAGAAAAAAATTTTGAATTCCTTTCAGCGGTATTTATGGGGTTCAAAATTTTTTCTTTAAATAGTTAAATAAAAAAAAGTGAGCCCTTTAGAGTTTTCTTTTTCTTTGAGCCCCCAGAAATTTTTTTCAATGTTTAAAGAAAAAAAAATTTGAGGGTTTTCTTTTTGGGCTTTGATTGCCTTATTGGGTTTGCCCTAAAACCAACACTAACGACTCCCGATTAATCCTCCGCACATGCACGTGTTTATAATAATTTCCATTGGTATCTTTGCATGGATTGTATAAATTTCTTTTCTTATAAATTTCATCCTTTTTATTTTTTGTAATAACTTGCGGTTGCCGTTTAACAAAATATAGTTTGGTTTTGATAGTTTTCTACTTTGTTATTTGTTGCGAATTTCAAAATAAAAGAAGAAAGATGATTCTGTGGAGGAATTATCTGCAATTAATATAGTGGGATGAAATGAAGGTATATAATACCTTTTTCAATGAATTTTTTTATGGGCTACGCTAGAGCCGGCCCAACATATATGAGACCTTTCGCAAAAGAAAATTTTGAATTTTTTTATTAAAAAATAAAAATTTTAAGATAAATTAGACTATTTTTTCTATATTGAGCTCTTTAAATTAGGCAAAAGAAAAAATATAGACATTTTATAACAATTTTACTTTAAAATTTTTTTAAAAAATTTGGGATCCTGATATATAAAATAACTATTTTTATGCTCATGCGATATTCGAGTTAATAAAATAAATAGTTATAATTGATTTTTTGTTATTAATTTAATAATATATTGTGGTATGTAATATTTATTTTTTACTTTTTTCATAAATTTTTATTATATATATTATACTTTGGAACAATATGCATAAATTTTTCTGATTAATTAGATAGTTTAATTATATTTTTTTTTGTATATCTTTTTTTTTTTTTGTATAGACATATCATTTGGCCTTTTATATATGTCATTTATGGACTTTATTTCAATGGTTTTTGTTTTTTGAGACATATTTTTTATTTAATTTGATTAATATTTTTTACAACATATCTTTTTTAATGAAATTAAGATTTTGATTTATATATATATTTGTTTGTATTGAAATTTTTTATATTTTGAGTGATTAGACTTATATTTTAGTAATTTAAAGTGTATATTAATATTGCAGTATTTTATTATTATTATTGTTGTTTTTTTTTTTTTTTTTTTTTTTTCCGTTTAGTAGCTATATTTATGTACCTAATTATCGTTATACAAATACTTAAAGAGGTAGTTATACTTTTGAATATTTCTATAAATATTGAATATATAGTAATACATTCAAGTGAATTTATGATATATGCGTGTTGGTTTTAAATAATTACAATAAATTGATTATATCTATTTTTTCATATTAACTTTAAATACTTTTATAATACATTGATGGTATTATCTCAATATAATCATCTAGAATAAATTTTTTATATGAATTAAATTAAAATATTAATGTAATGATTAGATACGATCGTCTTATAAAAAACAAGAAAATATCATCTAAATTTAGAAATAAGAAATTAGGTAAGATATAAATATTAATAGGAATAATTAATAGTTTATATAACTATAAATATTATCATAATACATACCATTGAATTTTAATATTAGCATAATACATACCATTGAATTTTTTCACCAAGATTGAAGTGAAGATACTAATTTTTATCATCTCGTTGCACAAAATTTTTTTGTCCATGATATTATTTAGTTAAATATTTCAAATGATAACTCAAACTTTTTGATCCCTGCATAAATAAATTGAAAATAATTATTTTAAAAATTTAATATTAAGTATAGTTTAAAAATTATATTGAGTTTAATAGACCTTAAATCCTAGAACTCAACAACTAATTTCTCAATTGGATTAGCACTGTAAGTCTTTTGGACTTTAGTTTTTTCCAATTAGCAATCCAATAACATATGCAAAATATATAATTTATTGAACCATGTGACAAATTATACATCTTTAAATTTTACAAAAGGTTTAAATTGTTAATTTATATTATATGTGGACATAATTTTTCTCGCACCATTGATTTAGATTTTCAAAATCCAAAAGATCAAATTGTGTTTTGGAATTTAAATGTTGTCTTAACTTACTATTTTAACAGTTATTTTTTTCAAAAAATTGATCATATATTTGTTTTCCTCAATAATGTGATAATGTTTTTTTATTAAGTATTACACTAAAATGTTTGATCAAATAAATTTCTCCTTGCAACAATACACAAAATTGAGTTATCACATTTTTCTTAAGGATAGCATGAATGTAGTTTACCTATATTAAATTTAGAAAGAAAATTAATATAAGATTAAATATTAAATAAAAATGTCATGCTAATTTTTCTACTTTTATAGTTAAAAATGTAGTTTTGTTATATTCTCATCAAGAAGAATTATCTCGGATTGTTAAAACTTCAATTTTGAAACTAATCGATATTGTCATTTTGATTTTTCAGTCATCATTATCAAAATTTAAATTCTCAATGAAGGAGTATTGTTGCACTTTTTTAGCAAGTCATCTCCTATAAAGAATGAAAATAAACAATTAAAATAAGTAATTAATTTTAATTCATTATGAATATGAAAGCCAAAATAAGAAGTAGATGATATCTCACGATACTCAACATAAGGTATTTGGTGAAAATGAAGAATTAAAACACAAATTATTAAATAGAAATTTTGAAGTAGAAAAAATAGGTGATTATAGTTTTTTTCATATATATAAAGTGTGATCACATTTAGCATTAAAGTGTAGAGAATATAATAACTTATGTCATAATTTATAAATGAATTTATATAGTATTTTAAATATTGTAACTATCAATAAATTTTGAATAGTGGTCATTATTGCTATATATAAAGTAAGTGTTCACATGGAGTATTAAAATATAGAAAATATAATAATTTATGGCATAATTTATAAATAAATTTATTTGACATTAATATGATATTTTAAAGTATTTTAACTATCAATAAATTTTAAATAGTGGTGATTAATTCTATTTTTAGAGGTTATATATATAGAGTATATTTTCACATTGAGTATTAAAGTGTAGTGAATACAATAATTTATGGCATAATTTATAAATAAATTTATTTGACAATATGGTATTTTAAGTATTTTAACTATCAATAAGTTTTAAATAGTGGTGATTAATTCTATTTTTAGAGGCTATATATATAGAGTATATGCTCACATTGAGTATTAAACTGTAGTGAATATAATTATTTATGACATAATTTATAAAAAAATTTATTTAGCATTAATATGATATTTTCAATGTTCTAACTATCAATATGTGGTATTTATTATAAAATATTGTAACTATTAATATGGTATTTTGAATATTAATTATATTTTTTATAAAAATTATGCTACTTATCAATCTCTTATGAAGTTACATGTCAAATTTTAAAAGTGTACATATATATATATTGGATTGGTGTATACCCCAATGTAGATAAGTTTGTCTCTGTAACAAAAATGAAATTCCTTATTCTTCCAAAAATTTAGCTCCACAGTCGATAGAAAGTGGAGGTCACAACTTGATGATGATAAGAAGTTAACTTGAATATTGTTAATTCATCATTGATTAGCTTGTTTAGTTAGTTAATTAGTTGATGATCATGTATACATGCACTCACTACTATGTATGTACCCAGTTTTGATGCAACCTCTCCTTCAAAAATGCACATGAAATATTCCTTTTGCAAAAATGATAGTAATAATAAGCTATATGGACTTGTATACCGCAACCAAATGAGATCATTTATTTAAGTTTATTATAACCATAAAATTAATATCTATAATACTAGTTTACAGCTTAAAATATGGTTAGCAATTAGCATCCCTTGTTTTCTTTGATCCCTTAATTGCAAGCACCGGCCAACATTAGTCTATGAATAAATATTACTATACTTTTCGGAGCTATGCTGATCATAACTTTTAGATTTCATTTGATTTTTTAAAGTAAGATATAAAAAAAAATTAATTAGATTATTTCAAAAAAAAATTATTTACATAAATATAAAAATAAATAAATAAATAATCAATGAATTTCGCATTTAAAAATTAAGTCAAATGTAATCTAATATCATTATTGTTATTATCGAACTCACATTCAATTGTCTAAAAAAGTTTTATAAATATAAAATTAAATTAAAAGAATAAAAAATAACATAAAATATAAAAAGAATTCTTAAAAAAAAAATTATCTTTGATCTTGTATTATTTTGTCATAAAAGTTTTTTTCATCAAAATGACTTTTAATATTGTATTATTTCATCATAAAAGTCTAAAATATTGATTGAAGAATTCAAAAATAAATGAAAATTTAAATAAACATAAAAGTCCAAAATTTTAATTAGATTATTTCTAAAAAATTAATTAGATAAATATAAAAAATAAATGAAAATATTATAAAAAATAAATAAACAATAAATGAATTTTACATTTAAAAATTAAGTAAAATGTAATCTAATACAATTATTATTATTATTATAGAACTCACATTCAATTGTCAAAACAAATTTTATAAAGATAAAAATTAAATTAAAAGAATATCCCAAAAATATAACATAAAATAAAAAAATAAATTCTTAAAATGGACGAAAGTCAAACGCAACTTGAAGTGCAAAAACAGGAAGTTCGAAAAGTAGGAGGTTGTAATAGTTTATTGACTAAAATATTAAATAAATTGTTAAACTTATCTTAAAGTAACAATAAAAGATCAAATGAATATTTTTTTTATCAAATTTACCTATATATTTGTATTATTTGATTAAAATTACTTTTGATTTTCTATTATTTCGTTATAAAAGTCTTTTTTCATCAAAATAACCTTCGATTTTGTATTATTTTATCATAAAAATTTAAAAAATTGATTGAAGAGTACATTAATTCAAAAATTACAAGTGAGACGATAATGATCCCCTATCCTTTATATCATCCTCTTGATAGAGAAAAATTGTCTTTTATCCTTACTTCTATAGGGAATCATTGCTCCATAAAAATTTTTCGCAAGATAAATATTTTATTTTTTTATTATTTTGAAATTTTTTTAAAAAATATAATTTATTAAATTATAAAATAATAATTTATAGTAATATGTTTGCACACAATTATACTTTTGTTTTACTTATTTATCTTTATATTTGTTGCACTTAGATGAATATATAAAATTTTTAATTCACAAAAATATCGCTATTTCATGTTCTTCAATTAACAAAATTTTAGTGTCAAAGTGAAATGTTTTTGAAATTTAGAGATTTAAGGATTTAGGAAAAGTTATATTTTTATTAAAGTACATTTGAATTTAATTCTCTTAAATTGTGTTTATAATATAGACACACTTTTCTCATATAATATTTTAAACTTTTAAGATGAAATAATATAAAATTAAAAGTAATCTTTATAAAAAATAACTTTTATAATGAAATAATATAATATTAAAAATAAATTTAATATAACAATATATTTAAAGATAAATTTAATAAAAAATTTATTTTATTTTTTTATTATCATTTTAAAATAAATTTAAAGATTTTTTTTAAAACTGTGTCATAGTTTATTAGTAGTATATGCCGAAGGCAAAAATGCCTGGACGAGTTGTGATTTTCACACGGCAGCACGTGGAGCATCGATGCCTCAAATTAAATGCCGCGTTCAAAGGACTCATAGTAAAGTTTGAATAGTACAATTCAAGAGTACGAGGCAGAAGCACCGCCACTTTTTCACTGTTCAGCTCAATATTTTTAAAACCTAATACTGACTCAATCGATTAACTTTTGAATTGATTAATTCTGCCCATCTAATTGATTTAATTTAATAAATTATTTTTAAAAATATTTTTAATAAATATTTTTAAAATTTTAAAAAATATAATATGAAAAAAATACTAATATAATTTTTACAAATTTATTTAATATTTTTTGATAAAATATAATTTTAAATCAAAGCAACTTAATTTAATTTTTAATTTTAATTGATTTTTTAATTTTAATTACTTTTTATTTAATTGAAATTTAATTTTCATTAAAATTTTATTTTATTAATTTAATTAAATAAATTTATTCTAATTTTAAAAATACTGCTTGTGCTAGATTACTTTGGAAAACTTTAACACTATGTTTGCAAAATTATATAAGCAGAAAAGAAAATAAAAAGGAAAATTAAATTTTATTTTTTCTTTTATTTTCTTTCCTCATATTTGGATAAAAATGAAAAGAAAAAAATAATTTTATTTTCTTTTATTTAAAAGCAAAATATGAAAGAAAATGAAAATATTATTTCATATATTTCCTATTTTATCTTTTATTGAAGAAAACAAAGTTATTAAAATAAATTAGAGAAAATAAAAAAAGTTATGAACATAATTATAATTTTATAAAAATTTCTTTAATCTTTCATATTTTCTCTTTGTCTGGAAGAGAAAATAAAAGAAGTAAAATAATATTTATTTTCAGACATTAAAAAAAAAAAACTTTGTCTTCCTTAATTTCACGCTTGTTTTACATCTCTCTTGTTTTAATTTCACTCTTGTTTTACATGTCTCTTGTTTCTTTCTTCCCAAACACAAGCTAAAGCCGTCACTGCACGGCAAATACCATGAGAGAGAGGGGGAGAGAAAACCCTCAAATATTATAATAAATCAATTTATTTATTTATTCCTTGAAATCTCAGTCGAATTCATTTATGTACGCCAAATTTTATTTTTTATTTAGGTGTTTTGTTCACCCAAGAACCCAAAAGTTATAAAACTTGTTTCAGTTTCAGCTCAGATCAGAGGAGATTCTGGTTAGTGGTTAAAGTTTATTATAAATTAATAAACCATCTTTTCTGACGTATTTTATTTTTTATTAGAATTTCAGAATTCCAAAGGTCTCTATGGCTGTAATAAGTTGCAAACAATCATCTATTTGAACTTAAGGTACGGTGCCAACAGAAGCCTTTCTCCTTCAACAAGAAACCAGTTAGCATGAAGTCTAACAAGATTAGAGAAATTGTCAGGCTTCAACAGATCCTAAAGAAATGGAGAAAGTTGGCAACCTCAACCTCATCACCATCATCCAGAGGCAACAACAATGGCAGCAGCAAAAGCATCAAGTTCCTTAAAAGGACGCTGTCTTTATCCGAGAGCAATAGCGGCAGCAACAGCAACGTGGTACCAAAGGGTTATCTAGCCGTTTGCGTGGGAGAAGAGCTAAAGAGATTCATAATCCCGATGGAGCATTTGGGTCATCCTGCATTTCACTTTTTACTAAGAGAAGCAGAAGAGGAATTTGGGTTTCAGCAGACGGGTGTTCTCAGAATTCCATGTGAAGTGGCTGTATTTGAGACTATCTTGAAGCTGATAGAGGAAAAGGAAAACAAAGACGTGTATTTCATGCGCGACTGTATGGCACATTGTTCGTCCAAAACCCAGCAAACTCCATCTCACCATCCTCAGAGCCCCTTGTGCAGATAGTTATCATCCTGCGAATTTTTGCCTTCCTTAATTTCACCTTTATTTATTTTATTTTTCTTTTTTCTGGATGAGGCCATGTATGAGAGACAGAGACACAGAGAGAGTGAGAGTTTCTAATAATTAAGTTGTTTTTGAATTGTGAGACAGGAATTTGAGAGTCATCAAGGAAAATTGATTCCCCTCTTTCTTTATCCTATCCTGTCCCTTTTCTACTTGTTCTGTGTTCTTTCTTGGTATGTAACAAGTCTGCAAAAGTTTTAACTTCTAAAAACATAAACCCTTTCTTTTGCATCATTTATTCCATAATATTCTTTCGTTAATATCCCACCTGTGCAGTGCCATTAACAACTCCAAACACCTTTCAGCTCGACTTTAACACAGTTTGAACTTTAAAGAGTTTAAAAGAAATAAAACATCTTTAAAGCTCGTTCGCCGACTATTGTCAGATGTTCAAAAAAACAATAAACAATATAACACAACCATCTGCACATGAGGCAATGACCATGCGTTGTAAGACTGAGTTTGGGAACACATGAACAATCCAAGGCGGATTCTAAGATTCAATATTGAGTAGTACTAGTGTTAGAATGATATCACAATTCCTATCAACGGTTTCGTCGTATGGCCACTTCCTCACAAGATCGGCCATTGCTTCGAAAAGGGCTTTTCAGGAGTCGATGATACTGTGTATCAACACATATGTGCATAATGGGGTTCACTCTATTACGAGTCTTGATGTATGTAGACACTTTAGTTATCACTAACGGAGGAAAGTTCAACCACAGACAACCGACCGCCAGGCTACATAACATTGATGCTCGTTTGCAGTTACACCTTTGTGATCAGGATAAGCAAGTACTAACAGTATCCTATGTGTTTGACTATAGAAAACACATGTCATCGAGATTTGATAATGCATTAGAATGCTAAATTCCTGCAGTAATAATCTTAAAACTAGGATTTTGTTTGGCATGACAAAACAAAATTATAATCTAGTTTGATTATTAATATAAGCTAGATTGACCAATAAAATTTATTTGAAAAACTGAATTATTTGAGAAAAAAACTAGATTATAATCTCCTTAAAAAAAGTTGTGCCCAACCAAAAAACTACTAGATTATGATTTTTTCCCATTTTATCCTCATTTTATATCATTTTACATTTTTTAACTACTTTTACCAAACACTTATACATCAGTCAATTAAATTATCAGTTACTAGATTTTCAACTATAACATAATTATCAATTAGTAGATAGATTATCAGCTATTAACTAGATCATCAATTAGTTTTCTCAAACATGCTTTAAATTAATCATCATAGCAAATGGATACTTTAATTTTCATTACTTAATAAACCAAGATTTCAAGTAAAACCCAGACTCATTGAGGAAACTATATTCCTGTGCGTAGGATAGGATGCAACCACCAATATTATGTAGATATTCTTCTCAATAACGTCTATTGACTATCTAAATCATTGAGGAAACAACAAATGATTGATTATCAAAACATTGTAAACAAAATGCAAACTAAAAAAATATTTACATAACCTCTCTCTGCATATTAGGGCTCCAACATAATTCTTTATTGGACAATAACAGGAGGGCATGGGAAAAAAATTAAAGATTAGTCAAAGTTAAGATAATGCAAGAGAACTAAAATTAAAAGTTAAGATAATGCAAGGGAACTAAAACTATATTTGTGCTGAGTTGCCTACAGAAACAACCTTTTTCTTTTTTGATAAGAAAAGAGAGATTTTCCAACAACCGATGAAAATAAACAAATGATCAAACTTTCATTCTGACTAAATGATTAGGGTATATTTTTCTTCTTCACAATGCTATTCTCCATCTAATCCAAATATCATAAAAAATTGTCACCATTAGGTACAATAGGTCTTCACTTACATTGTTGAGGTCTCCTCGTATGATCATAGAAACTAGCTGAAGTATTAGTGCATTCAATTCTGGGTTCAATCTTCAAAGGAGTTGGTTTCTCTTTTGCAATGGAAAAAAAAATTGCAATCCTATGGCTGCAATCATATCTAGAAATTACAAAGCCTATGAACACAACATCTCACTTCGCAGCTTCTTCATGATTTGACCACATAGTGATGTCTCACAAAGAAAACATTTGATATTCTAACTTAAATTTTCAAAAATTGAAAAATTGTTCTATTAATTTAAGAATTTTGAAAAATCATTAACATACCAAAAAGTAGAAGAACCACATAATCAAGATTGACATCATTCTCTAAATATAGCTCATATAGAAGATATATAAGATGGTAATTCTGAACATGATCATTTTGATTCAAGAGTGTAATAACACAACAGAACAAATCTGTCATTCCTATAAAACCCAAATAACCACCACAAGCAGCAGCACTTCTGCGGGCCATGTAGAAGCTATATATTATTCCTTCTGGGACAATAAGCACCAAAAGTCCAATGGCTCTCCACCAACATATATATGTGCTAAAGCACATTATGGAACCCCAAAAGAAGTTTCACATATGTTATATGTAAGAGTTTCTTAATCAAGATTTGTATTGCATTTAATACTGGCAGCGAGAAAATAAAAGCATATTCATTCAATGCATCAATCTTATCATTTTCAATTAATTATAGACAAATTTCAACTTAAAAAGCATTCAAGGAATTTTGAGTATCTAATGCTTCGCTGAATTTTAATTGAGTTTTCTAACATAGTAAATAAGGAAATTTTTAAGGAATCACATGTCCAAAAGAAATTTTTGGCCTTACTGCATAAGGAGGCAAAAAAAAATGTAACCGATCTTCTTTCAATATTTAGAGAGAGTTTTTAGAAATTGGAGTAGCTTATTTTTCCAACTGTTTCTAGCGAATAGTGGACTTAAATTACTGAATCATGGTATGATATTGTTTTCAATAACTTGGAAATTAACAATAGTTTTACAAATCAATAATGTTCTGTATATACACATCTACTCTGTTCCATCTTTCTGTTAAAAAAGGACAGAAAGATAAAAAGATAATGAAACAGAAACTATCCAACTTAATTAAAACTGCACTCAAGAATCAGTAGCAAACTATAAAATTGATCATGTTCAATGATATCCATTTATATTCATAAAGATATACAACAGGTTAATATTTAATCAATCAACCTTTTGCACTAGTCTTATGTGAAATTACAAAGAGGCTTCTTAAGGAAAATATTGAAAAAGAATAAGTGGAAAAGGCAGGAACCTTAAGGAAGCCTCCTCAAAGTAATCAAAGAGGTTGAATATTCCCAGCTCCATAAGGCTCACAATAATGGATCCTCACCGTCGTTATAATTTGGGAAGGTAACACATTTAAAGACTTTGCACTTTGAACACAGGACATATCCAATCTGCATCAAAATTTTATGCATGAAAATAAGGATTATATTTGAAACTTTTTTTTAAACAGGTACATCTATGCTTCACAAACTGCAAATATTAAAGGATTCCAAGTTATATTTGTCCACAATTGAATCAACATTAGCATGATGGAGATCTGGCACTTAAAGAAGATTCAGAAAATGTGCTAATATAGGATCAATAAGGGTCCATCCGCACGCGCAATTTAGATAACTTCCACCGATCAAATATGTGAGGGAAAAGTGGAGAACTATTTTCAAATGGAGAAATAATCACTTCATATAGACAGAACAGTTCTATTATATATAGAGATCACAAAATATAACTGGCCTTCAGTTTGGTTGGGAAACCAGGGAGGAAGGAAATGACAAGGAAAATTCATAGCCGACTTATGATTCAAGAGCTTCAAAAAATTAGTATTAGTGAGACTCCTTACAGCTCTGCAAGATGGACATCGGCGGTAGATCCTCTTATTTTCAGCTTTCACATTGGTTTTTTGTCCTTTACAGAAATCACAAAGTAGCCATCCTTTTCCATTGCAAGGTTCACACATGATCCCTGAATCAACCTTCAAAACAACTGAACTAGAGTAAGAACAGGATTAGTATAGAAGAGAAATATAGCATTAAGAAGCACACAATATGAAAGATTACTTAAAAAAAAAAAAAAAAACCTTCCTTTTCCATGCATGAATAGGTCACTAACAATTAGAAACCAAAATTAAAGAAATTTAACACCAAGTCTCCCAAACGAATATCATCATAAAGCAATTCTCAAAGAGCAATAAATCTTTGTGTGATATTACTTCTTAATGCAGTGCTTATGGACAAAGGCACACACTTGCATTCACATATTAGGAGATGAGTAGAAATGAGAATTGGGGAGTCATAAAGTAGCACAGTGCACAGCCTGCTTAAAGGACAATAGAATGTTATACATAAGACATTCTCAATGACATTTCTAGGAATGAAGATTCAATGCCTGATGTAAAACTAGAAAAGTAAACAGAAAATAGAGGAGAAATAGTAGAAAACAGGAGGAATTAAAGTTAATGTACTGGATAATCCCCAAAAGGAAAGAAAACGTCACATGCTATGATGTTGAAATCTCTGATAAATTTGTAATAATAATAACAAATAAAAGAAGATACAGAAAGATCTATGAAAACCTGGTCTCGTTGGAGTTGCTGCTGCGGCAGAGGAGCACAGTGCAAAGGCTTCAAGAAATGCCTCGTGGTGGTGGTCATCCTCCATGCACACGATGGTAAAATAATCCTTAAGCAATTCAACTTGGGTGGACTTACCACCATCAACATTCCCATTTTTACAATCTGAAAACTCCGAGTCCCACATGCTCGTTCTCTGTGTCGTTTAATGTGAATAGACGAGAGAAGAAGAACAACAAGAAAGAATGCACCTCTGTTTCCAACAAATAACTGAATTGCCCCCCACCCCCCACCAGTTCCCCACACACAAAATGGGTGTAGGTCCAGTCAGGCCAACCTTATCGTGACGTAGCAACCACTAGCACTTACACCATCTATCTATCTGTCTAGACCTTTATTTTTATTTTTATTTTGGGTCACATATCTTTCTATAGCTATTAAAATGATAAGAATAAGACTGATTTGATTTTCTTAATAATAATAACAACAATGTTAAATAGAGTTTCAGAAGAAAATAAGAGAAATATAGAGAAAATCAAGGAAGAGCAAGATGCCATTCCAGCAGCTGGTTATAAATCAGTTTTACGATTTGCTAGGCCAACAGTGATCAACAGGGGGTAAAACGTCTAATAATTAATAGTTTCTTGAATAACTCCCGCCAATTCTAACAACCCCTAACCACCAAATTGCCAGCTCATCAATCCATTCTGCAGTCAATCCAATTATCCACATTGAGCTTGCATCTGTATCAATCAATCAGGCAGCTTTGCAGGTTGGAAGTTGTTATTCGATTCCCTCACTGTTAATCCAATCCCAAAATGGATCCTAAATATTTTCTACAATAAACGATGCAATGCCTTCCACACGCGAATATTAGTTATATATATTCATACTCAAATTGCAAGTTTCATTGGAGTTGTTTTTCATTTAATTTCCACAATTATTATAAAATATTTTTGTATCACAGTGATTTTTCTTTCAGATTCATGTCATGAGCTAAAATAAAATATAGATTCCCTTCATGAATTTGGGACCAAATTAAAAAAAAAAAAAACGTTATTCATTTGTACAAGCATTGCAATTTGATAATTTAAATAAAATCAGAACCACATCAGATAATACTGATGTATCAGGCATCTTTCCATGAGCATATGCTTCACAGGTAGAAAATCAAGAAACCTTGAAGCTTCCAGCCAAAAGTGAGACAACCAAATCCTATCCACCAGCACCATCCAAGTAGTTTCTACTTCCGCCTAGTTAGAACCTCTCTTTTTAACAACTAAACCTCTTCCTGTTGTGTCTTTCTTTTTAATATATATAATGTTTATAGCATCAACTTCCCTTCACCACATCTCATGATTCAAAATCACATTACTAAATAATCAATGATGATAATTTTGTCCTTTCAGAATAGTCCATGACCTGAGAAGAATATCATAATAAAAATCAAATGGTTAGCATATTGCAGGTAACATCCTGAGAAGAGAATTAGCTTCACTTGCAATCAAGAGTGACATCACCACCACACTGCCACGTTTAATATGTCCTAACTTATTCAAGTTATCTGCAAGACCAGCACATGAAAAAAAAAAAAAAAAATCTTTTTGACCAAGATGTTAAAATCACAAATCCACTAAATTTTGCAACTGATTTTTTGTTCTCCTGTAAGCCTAGTCAGGGGAACAGAACAAGATCCAGCAAGTAATATAATGCGAACCCGGATCTAATTTACAATTAATTTGATCTGAAAGTGCTGCAACAACTGATTAATTTGAATCACGTATGCACAAAACTTATTCAGAGTTTCCAGGATAGATACTTGAGATAAAATTCAAATTCAGACCTTGGGTAATAACTTCCAGAAACTTGAAATATTAGGTAGGGAACTTAAAATGAAGTCAATATGTTAGATATGGCGAACGACAAGTCAAAGGTATCGGGGCATAACCTAACCTAACACTATATTAAGCTTAAGATGAATTCAACATATCATTTAAAATTTTATAGTTTCACTAATTAATCCTTCAAGCCTATCATAAATCAGATCCAGCCTCCTTGAAGAGGAGGCCTCCAAACTTTCAAAACTGAACTTTAACATGTTGACCACAAATAAAAAATATTGCTTTTTACTGTTGTCTCATCTCATTCTCAAGCAAGCATTTTGTTGATGATGGCATGTTAATTTCTCAGAATCATGAAATAAAAAATATTGCCTTTTACTGTTGTCTCATCTCATTCTCAAGCAAGCATTTTGTTGATGATGGCATGTTAATTTCTCGGAAGCATGAAATTTAATCATTTAGCAATCAGTAATATAAGATACTAGAAACAATATTCTTTAGCAAATGCTTACCTATAGAGTTGCTCAACAAGCACAAGCAATGCAATCTGATGATTCAAAACCATGGTGGATAATCTGATTGAAACATTAGCACGTTTTCGTATTCGCTGTCCATGGCCATAAGGTCCACCTATACAAAACGATAACCTTGAAGCTCCCTGCAGAATAGGAAAACTATAGATATATTTTTTAAGCATGAATTATTACATGTTCAAATTAGACAACAAAGTAAAATAAAAATCAAGTTAATTCTCGAAAAGCATTAGAAAGTGAAGTAGGTTCATACAGTATTTCCTGCATCTGCTACCAACTCAGCCATTTGCTCAGACCCAATATCTAGTCCATGCTCATCCAACATCACAACCTACAAGTAAAATATTGCAGAAGATAAATGGATGGATAGACAAACTATCAATATCAAGAAACCAATACTTTTAATAGGAGTAAACATCCCCTCAAAATTTTCTATCTCCCAGGTCAGCAACTGAAGTGTTTTCAGGGCATCCATCTTATGAATAGTGAAAACTAAAATTACTTAAGCAGAAATAAAGAGTGTAGATATACAAGGGGGGAAAAAGAGAACCTTTTATAAAGAAAAAATGAAATCAATGTCCATTTTTAAGTCTCAAAGTTGCTCTTCAGGCCATTTAACAAAAAAGAATGTGTTTTATGGTTATAATTCAAGAGTTTAAGAGTTCAAATTCAAGAAATAAATTGACATGGAAAGGTGGTTAAGAGAGAGACTATACCCAATCATCAGACCTTAAAAATTTCATGGCTGCCATGTCTTCATCATCAATCTGAGCATTCAAGTCACTGAAATATAGGATACATATTATTAGATTAGAACACAAATCATTGCACACTCACAGTTTAAGTGAAAAAACAATGGAAATTATAGATTCCACGAGGCAAAGGCACAAAGAAGCTCATACCGAGCATCTTTCGGATTAGAGCGAACTTGAATATCTTCAATGGAGCAATAGAATTTGAGCTTTCTGATATATTCATCCACTAATAATTGTACACCATGGGACCTCTTCTTTCCCACTGTGATAATCCGTGTGGGCAATGCTCTCTATACAAAAATGAAATAAAAGAAAATGGATCTAAAATTTTCAATTTGATTTTGCAATTGAGAAGGAAATTTACAGTTTTTGTTTGTTTACCACAGATTGGCCAATGTATTTATAATGTCCACCTGAAAATTTCAAATGAAGACACATATGCATTGAACGACAGAGTGATTATATTTATATCGTGAACACAATAAATTGATCCGAAAGAGAGTATGGAACCTGAAGCTGGAGGACAATAAGGAGAGTAGCTGTTTAGATGAAAACTGGCGCAGGTTGAGATTGCCATCTCTGAGTACAAGAGTAAATCACAAAGCAAACATACTCTTTACTGCATTTGTTATCTGAAAAAAGTTGATCAAAGGGCAAAATGCATCAAAAGGCATCGACATAACACTTAAATGAGCATATAGATTATTCCCGTTAGCAATTTTTGTACACGAAGGAAATTGAAAAACGACAATAAGTGTACTGAAGAAGATAATAATGTTGACAAGTAGGAAGAATAGACCTTGCGGCATCTTCTGAAAACAGGGTACTGGGAAACACATTTGTTATTTATTTGTGTGTGTGATTAAATAATGTAAATATAAAGAAAAATATCCAACCGCAGCACAAGGTTAGCATTTAGCAGTATTGCGTATCTTGATGAATGACGAACAATGAACTTAGAATGAAGGGAAGCCCAAGTCTTAGTAAAGCACACCAAGATTTCGCAAGAAAAAAGCCTGAGAAGAGAGGAAAGAATCGAAATGGCAACATTTGTAGAATTCTATAATTGTAATAAAATAAAAAGCATAACCAGCAATCAGCACAAATTGATATTTCAAAATATGCATTCATTCAAATTCAACTCGAAGCCGATAAAAGAGTGCAGAAAGAGATGAGATGATGGAACCTTAAACCTGCCAATATGCGGAGCTCATCATCCCTTCGCCTGCTAGCCCAACCTTATTAATTTATCGTTTGGTATCCTAAATAGAAAAGAATGAGACAGATAAGGTGGATTCTGATCTGAAACGGGATGATGAGATGAGCGAAGGTGATTTGATTGATGAGGCAAGTAAGCAGAGACAAAGCCCAAGGCCAATATCCAAATAGGCCCAAATTCACCCAACGCTCTTTAAAATGAAACAAATCCAAGAGACGGAAAACTTAACCTACTGGGTAAGTATAAATAATTCCCAAGTTTGAAGGAGGGATCATATGGTTTTGCTTTTGGTAGCTAAACGGAACAGGGAGGGAGGGTCTGATGAAGCGTAAGTACTTTGAAGATAATTTCTCTTCAACCAAGTCCAGGAGGCTGGTATATTGTTATTATTATTATAGGAATTTTTTTTATCTTTTCCTTTTGACAAAATTAGAGGTAGCTATTGAATTTGTCTTCCCTGCACTCAAGCATGTTTGATTACTGATTTGCTCCTCTATCATCTGCTTAACCTAACTCGGAACTTAACTGCATATTCTTGTTATCTATTCATTCTGAACCTGAGTTTTTTGTTTTTTTCCTTTTTCTTAATGTATGCATATGCGTACATAAGAATGTCGAATTACTCGCGTTAAGGAAAGAGGATCCAATTCCTATAGTCCCAGATGAAGGGGTATCATTCTGATTACTACCATTGGCCAATCGTTCAAAACAGCAACCTATTCTACACAACACCCTGTTTCTCAACTCTCCCTCTTTACGTCAATTTCCTATCATTATCAACTCTGATTTCATTCCTGGAATAAGAGGTCAGTATTTCCATCTTCTCCTATTTCTTTCTTTCAATTCTGCTATTTGAAATCGCCTCTTGTGTATTTTTACGTTTGCTTAGTCACTAGCTGCTTCAATTTTATTGGGAAAGAAACTAATATTTTTTTCATCTACTCCAATGTCATAAAATTATTTTACATTATTTTTCAAATTACAGCCAAATAAAAAAATAATTTGTTGAAAATTACTTTTTTACAAAACATTTTGTATAGATATATTGTTTTCTGTGAAATAAATAGAATCTAAATTGATGCAGTAAGCTAACAGGGGGATTTTCCACCTAATTTCCCAGATTTCACAACTAAGCAAGTTTTACATTATTATGTGATGGGTCAGTTCATTAGCAACTTGTCAAAGCAATTTTAAATCTGAGATTTTGTTTTTCAGGGTGAATTATATATTTTGTTGATGGTGATTGATTATTAAGTGTACTGCGTTTTTGTTGGTCTGAATATGGTGCAAGTTTTATAATCAAATTGTTAACTTGTGTATACTGGTAGATCGTATCTGTTGGCCAAGAAATTATAGGACCATGAAAGTAATGGAGGTTGAAGCGATTACAAACAAAAGCACAGGATCATCATCAAATGGTTGCTTTGCATCTCAGCTACCGACTACCTCCACGGTAGAAGATGGACAAGCTACTGGTTTGCCAAGAAACAATGGAAGCCGAAGAAGTTGAAATGGCGGACACAGATGAAGCCAGTACTAGTAGCACCGTCGGGAAAGCATTTGAGTTTGGTGGAACAATGGAACGAGCTGAAGTACTGCAAGATAGGCAACAGCAGCGACACTGTTTGGCACCACAACACCATGGAAACTCAAATACTCCTGTTACTTGGTAGCAAAGTGGGTTACTAAATAGCATAATTGAACTTCTTTCACAGTTAAATTGTATCGTGGAAGAATTAGTGCATAGGATAAAGCGTAGTGGGATATGCTGAAAGAGCTGCTGCTTCTTCTTCTTTTTTTTTTTTTCTTTTTTGAAGAGGTCCATTTGTATGTACTGCAGTCTATCAGTCCGTGTCCTCCTCCTTCCGATGAACTCTTTCATTTCGACCCGGCAGCAAAAGAGAGATCAAAATTTTCCCATCAGGTGCTCATGGCCATGTTATTCACATTGTCTGATTTTCTTTTTTCACCTTTTTCAGCGCACTGATTTTTAAAACTTGTGTCATGCTGACAACACATTAAGCTACTGAGAAAACTTTAGCTCCCCTAAAATTTAGAAACCAATTTTTCCTGTCTTTCGTCTACAAGTCTCCACCCTATTTGTACAAAATAGAAACCAGTTTCATACACCATTTTAGACATTTAACCCTGCGATTTGACAGGTAATTCTGGGAATAAAAATTGTTCACATTTGCAAGTGTTCTTCTGCAGATTCCAATAATTGATCGATTGTTCACATCGGAATCAGATTTCTGGTTTCTTTGCGACCAAAGAAATCATACTTCTTAAAATTACAACTAAAATAAAACTTTGAACGAGTTGTAATTTGGATAAGAAAAGGTAGAAGAATGTGCTTAGGCATACTAGACCAGCTTCAATGGAAGGCCTCAGCAAGTCTGAAGAGCAAAAGTAATTCAATATACGAGCAGTTAAACACCTTCTTCGCAATTATATTTTTGTGCAAAGAGGCTGCCTGAATTACTGCTCGATATTTATGTTTTTTTTAAACAAAGCGAAGATTAGAATCAGGGTGACTTTTAAAAGATGTATCAGCCTCCCAAAAGATACACGCCAGAGAAGAAATCATAGCGAAAATTGGGTTGGGAAGATAGATTGATGTAGGGAGCTGCATTCATCTCTATAGCACTGCGGAACAGGCAAAGAGCCAAACTCCAGCCCCATATGCATACGTTCCTTCATACTACCAATGTATATATAAATGAAAAGCGATATCAATTCTTATATAACCTAACCATGCGAGATTTGGTCGTGGTAACTCATCTGCGACCTCGCTAGAACCCTTGCTCATGTTGCAGAAGAACAACTATACATACACAAGAAGCGATGTGATTCGGGTATCAGTCGAATTACCAATTTACCTTCCTTTCTCCTTTTACTTTTTTTTCTTTTTCTGTTTCTAATATTTTGTGATGATAACACGTACAAACATAGTTTGCAAATGCGACGCCTAATTTAGCATAGCAACAATCATGGAATGCATTAAATTTATAATATGCAAAGAATAAAGTAAAAAATTAATGTAAAAATAAATAATATGTAATAAAATTTTCAAAGGTAGAAAGTTAAAAATGTTGTTGGTCTTGTCCTCTAATAAATTTTGTTTTTTTTTTTTCTGTCTTTTGATAAGTGTTAGGGTAAGCTTATGCATTTTGTTTTCTAAATTATGGCAGCCAATTCATGAAGTCATCATACAATGGAAGACATGTATGCTCAATTTAACATAGACAAAAAGGAAGATAGAGATTTGGAGATAAACATATGGTGTGGTGGAAGGGCACAATAATTTTCAATGGTGCCTTATTGGGATTTCTTATTGCCAGAGTGGTTATAAAGAATATGATGGCTTCTATTTGGAGATCAATAAAAGAGGTGTGCATTAAGGAGTCGGGATTGAACCAATTTCTTTCCATTTTTTCATAAGATTGGCATCATAAAGTGATGGATAATGGACTTCAGACATTTGATCAACACTCGTTGTTGATGAAGTGACCGAAAGTTAATGACCAACCAACAAAGATACCTTTATGTATGTCGATATTTGGGTTCAGGTCTATGAGCTCCCTATGGGATTCATTTTTGAAAAGGATCGATAAATATATTGGAAATTATGTTAGCATGTTCATGTCTTTAGATCCTAAAAACTTTGGAGGCATATGAAGAAATTACATGTGTATAAAAGGGATTATTGATGTTTGGAATTCCATTAAAGAGGATGATGAAAAATAAAGAAAGCTAGAGGAGATTGATTATGAAACGTTACCAACATTTTGTTTCATCAATAAAATACCGACATTTTGTTTCATCAATGAAAGATTAGGTCATTTTGATAGATAGAGTATGCAAGAAGTTATTTAACAACCCTATTGGTCAAGTTGAGAAACCCTATGTTTAGGGGTGAGCAAAAATCAGACTGAACCAAAAAAATTGATCAAATTGATTTAATTTTATTTGGTTCGGTTCAGTCCTTTAATAAATTTGGTTCGATTTGATTTTCATTTAAAAAAAAATTTTGATTTTTTATTCAATTTTGTATATAAAAAATCGAATAAACCAAAATTATTAATAAATTAAACCAATTTTAATCAAACCTAGTTTAAAATACATGTAATTTAATTAAATCGAATTGAACAAAACTAAAATTTTATAGGTTTTGTTCAATTTTGGTTTGTATGTCTATAAAATTTGGTTTATTCAATTTTTGTTTCAAAATTTTAGTTTGGTTCGGTTTGTAAAATGTGCAATTCGATTTGATTGATTTTAGTAAAAAATCGAATCGAACAAACTGAATAGACCGGTTTGCTATCCCCTACATATGGTGCATGAATGAAAGCTCCATCTTGTAGAAAAATGATGGTTGAAGCAAAAGGTGGGAGTCCTAAAGGATGAACATAGATATGGAAAGTCTACTCATTGCCTTGAATTTTGTATAGTGGGCAAGGCAATAGAGGGAATCACAATGATAATGGATTATTGAGGGAAACCAGTAATGGAAAGATATATGATTCACCTAGTAAAATGCCCTTGATAGACTGATTATGGAATTTGATAATAATGAAGATCTTATAAGAGGAGACAACTATATAAATGGTAAAGTTAGCACTTTAGATAGATTAGTAGTGATAGATCCAAAAAGGCATTAAATAGAGGAGGCCTATAAAAAATAAGTTTCATAATTGGGTTCTATTAGACCAAGTGGAGGAAGATATGAGGTACTCAAACAATGAAGAAATGATAAGTTTAGGATGCTAAGGCCATCGAGCATTATGAGTGTGTTACACTAGAACTGTCATAAGCTTGGCAACCCACGATCAGTTTAGGTCCTGATGGACCTTATAAAACAAAAAAGGCCATAGTTCATGTTTTTTATAGAAACTTTATTTAGTAGGTAGTAATAATGGAGTGGATTAAGGTCTATTGAGGGAACGTTTATGGTAGAAAACTTAAGACATATTAGAGTTTTCACTATGTTATGAAAAAGTAAAAATATGGCTTAATTGATTGGGTATTCCATATATCGTATCGACATTAATGTTCATATTGAAGAAATTGTGGTACGAAGGCTCAATGGGTTTAATGGCAGGCCCAAGGAGAATAGAAGATGAGAGTTTTAAAGTTTGTTATGTAGTCTTTCTAACATGTATATATACGTCTATGGTGTTATATAGGTAATTTTAATGATCTAATATTAATTCAATACATGAGGGGTAGGGTGTTTCATCCTAATTTGTTAGTGACTATTTTTATTTTGTGGTCAACAATTATGTTTATGTGGATTTAAGAATGAAAGGTTATCCTTTTACATGGAAAAGGGGCAGAAGTACCGTGCTTAAGGTTGAGAAAGGGTTAGGTCATGCTCTGGTCACTCAAGAATGGATTAATGTTTTTAGAAAGCTTGAGTGTGGAACTTAGAAGTGCTTCGCTTTGACCATTCTCTACTTTTCCTTGACACAAAAAAATTATAATTGAGGGTTGAGAATGCGCGGTTAAAGGAAGCAAATTATCGTTGGATTATGGTAAAAAGTTGGAATTCAAATTACAACTCATAAATTATTAATAAGATTTTACATTATGGAGAAGAATTATAAAAACAGGTAAGAGACTTATTTAAAGATAAGTTTGCTTGCTATAAAAGTTAAATGAAGTCCTTTCTTAATCAATGAGCTTATAATGTTGCCCAAGAATTCCATAAAGTTAAAAAGCAGTATAAAAAATCCTTAATTAGCAATAGGTGTTTTGGAAGCAACAATCCAAATAGCTTTAGTTAAAGCAATAAGATTTTAGTTCTGGTTTTTCCTACTTTAGCATTTATTAGCAAGTGCACTGATATTATTTGTTTAACTTAAAGACTTTAAGTGAGTATGGCATAATTGGAAGGACAGGTTGGGGTTGCTCGTGACTAATTACTTTAGCTCCTTGTTCTCTTCTAAAAAAGTGAGTCAATTGAAGTATTCAATTGTATTAAACGTAGAGTTAGTAAAAAGCAAATTCAATACCTACTTAACCCTTTTTAGAAGTTAAGGTGAAGAAGAAATTATTTGCTATGTGTCTAGAAAAATCTCTTAGGCTAAATGGAATGAACCCAATTTTTCTCTAATAGGTTTAGAGTATTATTAGTAAGGATGTTTCATTGGCTTATATTTAATATATAAACAATTGCCAATTAATGATATGAATGATACATATATTATGTTGATTCCCAAAAGGAAGTATCAACAAATGATGTTTGATTTCCCGAAAGGAAGTATCAACAAATGATGTTTGATTTACATCTTATCTCCTTATGTAATGTTCTATATAAGATTGTGCCCAAAATGTTTACTAATAGATTAAAAAGCATTCTTCCTTCTCTTGTTAGATTTCAAAGTGCTTTTATGCATGGTATATCAATTACTAATAATGTTATGATAAAATTTGAGGTGATGCATTATTTGAAATGAAAGAGACAAGAAAACAAAGTGTCGTAACATAAAGATCAATATAAGCAAGGCATATGATCATATCAAGTGGCAATTCATGAGGGATATGATGGTGCAGATGGGATTTCCTTTAAAATGGATAGAGTTGCTTATCATATTTGTCTTTGTAGTCAAGTACATAATGATTTATAGGGACCAGTATTTAGGGCCTATAATTCCTCAAAAGGATTTGCATCAGGGCGACCCACTCTCACTGTTCTTATTTATGTTGTGCATTAAGGATTTATCTACCTTAATTCGTAAAACAAGGATTAATTCATGGATGTTATGTTGTGAAAGTTGTATCATTGGTTAGTTGTTGTTTGCAGATGATAGTTACCTCTTATTCATATCAACACTAGAGTAATGCTTAAAAGTTGAAAAGCTCTCCATGTGTACAACAAAGCACCAGGGTATGTGGTTAACTTTAAAAAATGATCTATTTCTTTTAGCAGGAATGTTGGGGTTCTAATATCAAGGAATTATTGTGCTTTATGCCCAATATGGATATTTCAGTGTGCCAAGGAAATTATTTAGGACTTTCATCATTTGTTGAAAGAAATAAAAAGATCTATATATATTTTAAAGAGAAAGTTAGGCAACAAATTTAGGGATGGTCGAACAAATTTCTTTTTAGAGCAAGTAAAGGAATTTTACTTAAAATTGTTGCACATGCTATTTCAAATTTTTCCATGAGTGTTTCCTATTACCGTTGGATCTTTATGAAAAGTTAGAGAGAATGATGAACTCCTTTTAGTAGGGCAATAGTAAGGGTAAGTTGGAAGGAATAAAATGGATGAACTAAGAGTATTTTATATGAAATGAAGGAATGCGAAAGACTAAGGTTAGAAAAACTATAAAATTTTAATCTTTCAATGTTAGGTAAACAAGGTTGGAAAATGATTATGGACCAAAATTCATTGGTTGCCTAAATTTTTAAAATGCATTATTTCTTAGAATTCTTTCTTTCTTTGATGCATATTTTAGGTCATAATCCTAGTTATATCTAGTGTAGCATTATTGTTACACAATATATTATTAAGGCTCGATGTCAAATGAGAGTGGGGATGGGGTTAAGATTTCCATTTGGAAAGACCCTTGGTTACTAGATGATGTTAATGTGCATGTCTCTGCAGAGGTTGTTCGGGATTTGGTATCTAGAATTATGTCATGTCTCATAGTGGTGTAGGAGAGAAAGTGGGATGAGAATATCTTTCATGACATATTTTAAAAAGAAGGATAGAAGTCTAAATGCTAAAATCCCTTTTAGCCTTAGGGATACTAAGGATAAATGGTACTGGGTTAAAAATCCTAAGGATTGTTTTACAGTTTGAAGTGGGTACCATTTGTAATAAAATCTTTAAAATAAACCTCATCTTGTTGGTCCTGTTAAGATTTATAGAACAAGTAAAAGAAAAATAAAAAATTTTCTACATAGAATCCCACAAAAATCTATGTTATTCAATTAAATAGAAAGAAGAGATGCAAAAATCTTACTAATTCGAACAAAAAAGATGAGATTGATGAAAGATAGAGAAGAGGTTTACATCGGTAACACCCAACCTCTAGTTTGGAGTGTAGATCATTGAATTCAGACGCTACCAAATTGATGAATGTCCTTTATAGGTATTCATACGAATAGGATCTCTTCAAATCGAAAATGTGCTAACATTAGAGTTTTTTTTTTTTTTTCTCTCTAAGATGTTTTTTTTTGAAAAAAAATGAATGTTTTATCTATTTTAGAAAACCATAAAACGTGAATATATATATATATATATATATATATATATATATATATATCTTAACCATTAAGATATTTATGCCAACTTTGTAAATATTTCATTTTATTTTAACATTTAAAACGAAATAGATATCTAAATAATTTAGATAATATCTCTAATTATTCTAATTACAAATATAGAAAGTAGTAAAACCCAATTTCGCTTTTTGGCCTATTCTATATATGTGACTCTGTAAATTAATATAATATTGATAGCGGCCTAAAAACCTATTTTGGCTCTAAGTCATAGGTGACCTCTACCAAGACATTACAATAACTTAAATTATGTAAAAATCAATGATCCGACCTAACCTATTTTATCAATAGTATTATAATCTTTTTGTCACATTATATCTCAATTGAACATAAAACATGGATCAAGTTCTTCTTATATAGTTCAATTCTTTCTCGATCTCCAAGTAGACTGATGCAAAATGACATTAATAACCTTTACCAATTCATCTCCATATGGTCATACAATCTCTTCAGTCTAATTTATCAATGAACCTAAAGATATATTTTTGATAAATATATGAGGGGATAAGTTCCTTCTCAATCACTCATTTTCCTTTATATGATTTACTTCATGTCCAAGATTAGTCTGTATAATTACCCTATTAAATATAATGTCGGATTGTATCAAAACATAAAGTTCGTCATCAATAGGGGTTTTCAAGTCAGACAATAAAATTAATATTATTACATGAGAATCGCTTGTAATCGTTTATCCACATAGTTTTCCCATAACGGGTCGATCTAATATAGTGTTTCTTAAACATATGTTTATGTGTTTGACTTAATATCACATATCCATGACTAGTAAAATATAATCATCAATCAAACACATATTAATTTTCATTCATTATTATCATAATAATAATGACTGACTAAAGACAATTTAGAATAGACTTCTTTACACTCAAAAATTTTATTATCAACTCTCATACTTGATGATATTAGATATAATTAACTATTTATAAAATTTATAATTTAGCCTAAACAAAAAATAAAAAAAGATATTTCATAAAATTGCAACCATGACATTATTAAGAAAATATTTATTACAAGAATTGGTGTAGGACACATAACAAAAATATTTTGGGGGACGATTTGGTAGTTGTGTGTCCCTCTGAAGGTGCAAAATATGTTGTGGAGATTTTATAAAGTGTTTGCCAATTGACAACATGCGGGCGAGGAAGCAAGTTAAAGTCCCAGCTAGATATCTCTTGTGCACTGAGGAGTTTGAAACTATTTTCCATGCATTGGTGATTTGTCCTTTTGCTTCAGAGCGCTAGTTGAAATCTAGTGCAAGTTTTATAAGAAAGGTTGCAGTAAGTTTCGATAAATGAATTGCGTTTGTCTTTGAGAGAGGTTTCTTGGTATATTGTTCATTAGTTGCCATTATTTATTAAAACATAAGTGAAATTAGAATAAGATAGTGCGAAGGCAAAAAGGGCAATCCATGTATCGCGTCTTTAACACTGCTAGCACATATATGACTCAATGGCAGCAAACTTGCATAAAACCTTATGCTCTTACAAACGTTGTGTACCATGAAGATGATAGTGGTATTTACTAGCATATGCCAAGACAAGAATGGTTTAAGGTTAATGTCAATGTTAAAATGCTTGCAAGCTCTAGTAAGATGAAGATTGGTTACTTTATGAAGGACAATGCGGGGCATATGATGGGGACATTTTCAAAGGCACTTCTAGACTTATTTGAGCCTAAGATAATAAAAGGAATTAGTGTGAGCGAGGCTTTGAGTTGGCTAAAGAAACTGTTGATCTCACATGTAATACTTAAGTTGGATGCTCTTAAGGTTATGCAGGTTTTAAGAGACAAGAAATATTATTTTAGAATTTGGTCCAATCATTGATGGTTGTTAATCTCTCATGAAGGAGATAGCTAACTTGTATGTTGGTTTTGTTAAAAGATCTGTGAATTAGCCACCTTAATAGTTAGACCGCTAATATGCTAGTTAAGACAATTGATTCTATAATAGGTTTTATTTTCTAGGAGCTTGATCCACCTTTCTTTTTGCGATGCACTCTTGTAGTTGATGTTTATGATTAATTAACCTATTACTTTATAAAAAAAAAAAAAAGAAAAGTTAGATATCTAATTTTCTTCAGCAATGAAATTAGAAAATATTTTCAGAGATTCACTATTGAATTTAAAATTTTTTTGATATAGTTAAATAAATATTTAACAACTAAATTACCAATAATTACAAAATCAATAAAAATGTATAAATATACGCCTACAAAGTGACCATTTGATGTTGCATATCTCGTATAAAAAGAGCTTTAAATTCAAGACGTTACCTTTCCAATTGCAAAAGAAGGGGAAAAAATCAGGTTATTCTGTTTGTCCTCTTATGAGTTTTTTTCTTCTTTATTTATCTTTTGAAAATTTTTCCTTTCCTTTGCTTTTATTATTTCTCACATCACGATTTCAGTTCTTACTTTTGAGGTCGTTCTTTATTGATTTTTTTTTCTGTTATCCATGAGTAGGAGTAGAGGATTCGATTACAGGTACGATTTTATTTTTTCTCCTTTCCTTTTGTTTTCTTTAATTATTTTCTTCGACAAAATCTGAACCTTCTTCTTCTTCTCAATCTGCATCACTTCCGCAGGTAAAACACATAAGGAGAAATGTTGATTTTCCTTAACTGCAGCTAATCTTCAGCTATAGGTAGTCAATTTTTGTGTTTGATCTAATTCTGTTCTGTCCACTCCATATCCCTTCAAGTTCCCATTTTGTTCTGCGAATATCGTCTTATATTTGCTTCTATCAGATTAGAGTATCGCGAACTTAATCAGAATACCTTATTTTTACGCTGAAATTATATACTCAAAAATTCATTAGCGTATCTTTTAATTGTGCTTTTATTTTATTTTTTTTCTTTTTTGAGTGTTTTTTGGTTGTGTAGGTTTTGATCCAAGAAGGTTGGTTTTTTGTAAGATATGATAATGGAGGTGGATTGTGTTTCTAATGGATTATTTTAAGAAGATGCTACTGAAGTTGATGATAATAATGTAAGTTTCCAGTAATTTTCTTCTCCCTTTTAGTTTCAATGGCTTTTTTTTATATAATTCATTGATTACTAACATTTTTAATGAATTCGCACACAATTTGAGAACTTAAGCTTCAGTTAATAAGCACTACTGAGCTGTATGTACAATAAAATTTTGTTTTTGGCTTTGAATATAGCTTTGGCTCTTGGCCACTAACGAAATGAGTTAGAATAGGTTATCTTTTATGATTTTTCGTTGCAAATTTTGTTGGGAATTATAATGTGCAGGATAATTCTAATTTTGAAGGTGAAAGATGTGGGATATGTATGGACATTATCATTAACGGGGGGTTCTTGATTGCTGCCAGTGCTGATATGTATTTTCTTTTTCTTTGTAGCTTTTTCTCTATTTGGTAAGTGCTTTTCACTGCAGGTCTTTAAAAAAAAAAAAATTAGAGGATTTTTTATTGAATTGAAAGTGTTTCTTTTGATTGCACAAATCATCTTATTCTTCTTCTTCTTCTTCTTCAAAGGAATATGTGGGTACTTTTACTCATCTTTCAATGTTTCTGTTTTTCATTGTACTTTTACTCATTTTTCAATTAATCAAGTTCCTAATGGTGCTTTTACTCATTCTTCATTGTTTTTAATTACTTTCTATTTTAAATGGTTCTATTACAGCCGGAGAGATGCTCCATGTTGCTAAAGCCTTCATTGAAAAGAATTACCATCCTACTGTAATTTGCTAAGGTAATGTTGCAAGTGCTTATTGGACTGTCCTTTCTGTGTATGAGTTATAACTTTGCATTTGATGAAGTTTTTAATTTGAGTTGCAGCATATGAGAAAGCTCTCTGGAGGATGCTATTGCAGTGCTAGACAAAGGTGCCATGTCCATTGATGTCAATGACTGTAAGTTGGTTGCTTCATTAGCTTTGCTTCATATGTCGATTATTGGTTTATCTAATTGTTTAGTTCCATTTATTTATTTATTTTATTTTCTGGTGAATAGGAGAGTGAGATAGAAAGAGAAGTTGTAGATGCTGCATTTGAGGAGCAGCAAAAAAGCAAGGTCTAATGGTTTTATATCAGCTTATTCAAAGACCAACCAAATTAACAAGTCTAAGAGAGCTCATAAAAATAGGTAATATTTATGAATTTATGGTAAAATTTTCTCCCTTTATATGCCTAATAATTTTTATATAGGAGATATTGGCTTTATTGGTTTGTCATTATAAGTAGGAAGAGGGGTTGAAGAACTTTCTCCTTACTGAACGCCTTAAGAATCTTAATGAATAGCTTAAGACTAGCACTGTCAACATGAGAAAGTTTATGCAAGTATAATTCAGTTATTATTTCTTGAGATCTGACAATGGCCCATCGACTAAGAGCCTGTCAAATTGCTTTAAAATTATCCAATTTTGGATGTAACTTATACTCGATCTAAAATTTTCCAGTTTCATCTTTTTATCAGTGTTAACTTTATTCATCTTATTCGATTTCATTGAATCTTTCCTTTTGCTGATTAGTTGGTTGAGTTCTTCCTTTGTTGTTCAAAGCCTACAATATGATATTGACTGCAATACTTATCTTACTCAAGCTTCAGGAAGTGAATGTAGCTTTTCTTGATTACTCAACTAATAAATACCTTCAAATTTTCTCAAATAGAGGACTTGATAGAAAATTCAAGGCACTAGGAAGAGAGAAATATATTAGTTTGTGATATCAATAAATTAAACAAGTGAAATGTGATTAAAAAATAAAAAGCTTTAGCAATTAACATTTGTGTTTGTTGATGCATTAGTTTCATTGATTATATTTGTTGATGCATTAGTTTCATTAATTTTTTAGTTCATTAAGTTAGTTTCATTTATTTATTTATTTTATTTTTCCTGGTGAATAGGAGAGTGAGATACAGAGAGAAATTGCAGATGCTACATTTGAGGAGCTGCAAAAAACAATGTATTGGTAGTAAAGTTCAAGACTTTTATGGCTTAAATCCAGTAGTTTCAAATGTTTCTCCTCAACCACAGCAGAAGATCAGGCAAAAAAGAAGCCTACCAGGAAACCCAGGTGTAAAACATTCTTACATTTATTATAGTAATCTCTTATTTCGCTGATGAACTTTGAGTAAATTATACAGGTATAGTCTCTAGAACTGTGAGGTTTAGAGTTCGCATCTAGTCTGAGTCTGATTAACCTAAGAAATATCTCTTCATTTTCATGTTAGCTTTCTATTTATTTATTTTTTTTTCCATTATGGCTTTGATCATGTGTTGTTTCCAGACCCAATGCTGAAATGATGGCATTATCACCAAAAACCTCACTAGCAACCAATAGATTTGTGTACGATCTTTAACAAAGGGTTTCAAAGAGATCAGAATCTTCAACTTCACAGAAGATTCTGATCTCATTCTAAAACCTCTGGAACTAGAGGGTATAGTGACTGTGGAACCCTTTTTGCCAGGTTTTCATTAAATCTTTTCTTAATTGTTTTTCTTTACGGGAAAAAGAAGCTCTTTCTGGTCTTTCTAGCTTTATTATGTTTGTCTGCAATTCCTGATGTTCCCTCATTTATTAGCTTGGAATTCACAACAGATATTGGTTTTTTATTTAAAATAGGAAGTCTCATGTGTCATTTGGATGGCTTTTATATTTTCTTCAATGTGTTTTGTTTTATGGCTGCTTTTTTTTTCTTGTTTTGTTTTTGGGTGCACGAAAAGAGCAAGTAAGGTCTGTGTGGAATATATCTGAAAGCTTAAATGTATTGGCAGGTTGCATAGAAATGGACCATTAATACAAGTGTCTGTTACTGATGACATTATAAGAGCAACCAAAGGCAATATTTTTGAAAATCTGAACACTGTTGAAAAAACAAAAATAAAAAATAAAAAGGAACAATCAATATAATCTTTTGTTTTATTATGTATTCTTTGTCTTTAAATCAAGAACATGTTAATGCCATAGCTTTCTTTTCATATGTCTCGTGTGTTTTTGCGTTGAATATCTGAGACTGCTTTGCTTTCAGGATTCTTTGCTTATATGTAAATACTTTGCTAAACAAATAATCTCACTGCGTTTTCATAGACGTATTTCCTTTGAACTGTTTAGGGTTCTTGCTTTTACCCCTTTTAGTACTTTGTAATGGAGTGGCTGCAGTCTCAAAACAATGATGGATATTTCTGCTTATCCAGGGAAAAATGAAGCGGAACAAAAGGCTCTTAACTGCTTTTTTGGGATTTTTGGGATGACCTTTTCAGATTATTGGTTTATGACGTTTACATCTTGGGATCAGTTTTCACTACATTTTCACTCTTGAGCATCAGTTTTGTGTTCTGCAAGCAAGTTTTTTTTTTCTTAAAGCTATCATTGTTGTATTTTCACTTGACATTAACTACTTTAACACGTTCCTTTAATTGTATTTAGTACTAATTATTAAATATGCAGTTAATTTTCATTAAAGTTGCTTATTTATTTATCATTGATATAATAAATTGTATTTTCATTAAAGTTGCTTATTTATTTATCATTGATATAATAAATTGTATTTTTAGCTATTCATTGGCTATATTATTTTATCTTGAAATTTGTTTGTTCTTATTTTTTGATTTTTTTTTTTTTTGGTTCAGGTGATATAATTTGCACTCTTTAATTATTTTGTTTGAACTTTTGAGACTTTATAAGTGTGTTGGCGAAGGCAAAAATGTATCTTCACCACCAAAATACAATCAAAGTCTCTTTTCATAGGAGGATATGTATGATAAAATGGATGAATCTGTAAAGTTGCAAAATAAGATTGCTCACCATTTGATGCGGAAGAGCCTAGCAACATGGGAAAGGCGTTAATGTGCATCATTCACTTGCTGCTAATAGATGGCTAAGGTGAATAGGGAACAATCTATCCCTTTTTCGATTGTACTAATTGGTAACAACTCTATAATGGTCGTTTTTGTATCATGATGTATCATAGTTTTTCTTAAGCTACATTTAAGATAATTTTGTAATTTTGGAGCAATATTTATTAAAATTTATAATTAATGACATAAATTATGTTTATTTTTACCATTTGTTAAGTTGTATTACCATTTCTTTTATTTCAACAATGTTATATTTTTCTATATAATTTCAGTCGCTATCTCTATTAGCCTCCAAGTGGTATTTGGTTTTTTTTCGATAAGATGATAAAAAAAAATTTAGTTCTTTTTATGATAATATTGTAGGTTAATTGTTGGACTTTTTCCAAAGAAAAAAATAATAATAAGGGGGTGTAATTAAGATGGTGGCAAATGATGGTGGATAGTAATTCCAGCAAATAAAGAGAATGGAAAGGAGGGTGAAAGACAGAAAAAAAAAAAAAAAAAAAAAAAAAAGGTAAGAAAATGCAATTTATAATTTACGTTGGCAGTTAGTGCCCGCAACATAACGCTGGAAATCATCAAGTTACGCATTAAACTATGGTCTGCACTGCATCAAGACCAAGCCTGTTGTCCAACCAATCCACAAGAATAGAATGCTGTAAACACCAGAGTTAATCAAGCTAAACAAGTAGAGATTATTTTACTGGCAACTTATCTTGGTATAATGCATGTAAAAAGTTCAATCAAAACACTTGATAAAGCCAAACACTTTTTTAAGTAGATTGAGAAGAATTGACCTCAATTGCAGCAAATTAATACCTTATTCCTGAAACCAACACCACTTCTACCTAAACCCAAATTGAGCAACAATTCCCAATTTTCTCACGGCTTAAATGCAAAATCTCATTTAATGACTAAGCCAAACCAACATTAAAGCTAAATTCATTATTCAGATGCAGTTATGCACATATACATGCAACCATTAGTAGGGGCAGGTGTCTAGCAGGACCTTTTTTTCTTCATCAGTCCTCTTTCTCCATCGTCGTGGCCAGCAGGGGCTGATGTCCAGCCCCTCTCGTCCTATTCTTATTTCGGCAGAGTACTTCAGCCCATGTCGGCTTCTCTAGTTCCGCCGATACTTTCAGTGCCCAAGATTTTGAGTTATAAAATTTATGTCTTACTTTAATTTTTCAATCTTCTTTTTTAGAATTCAAATTCTTGATGAAAGAATGTTACCTCTTTTTCTTTTACACATTGTCTTATGTTACTTCTTTTTCTTTTACAAATTGTCTTATATATATATATATATATATATATATATATATATGTTTAGCTTTTGATCGTTTGATCTTTAAAATTTTTAAATAAATAAAATAAATATGTATAATGTTATAAATAAATAAAATTTTGAATTATTTAGATTTATATAAATTTAATAAAAATAATTATAAAAAAAAAAAAAAATCTATCAACATTTAAGTTGCACTTCACAAGTCTTTTATCCTCATTAAATTATTTTCAGTATATTATTTAGTTTTCAAACTCATATAAATTCATTTTGAACTTTTACATTTTTGTAATAAAAATAATAAAACTTTATACTTCTCATTTTAATTAGCTTTTTTAAACAAACAATGCTTAATATAAAAATAACTTCTCATTTTAATTAGCTTTTTTAAACAAATAATGCTTAATATAAAAATAAAGGACATAATTGAATTATAAAAATGTTTATTTATTTTTTAAGCCTCCAAAAACAAGGAAATACGTAAGGTGAACTAATATAAGATTTTTTTTTTAAAAGGTTATTTACTGCATCGTTTGACTTTTCATAAGAAGATGTCCTGTGTCTCGAAAAGAGTTTGAGAAAAATAGAGAAAATTGTGTTAGAGGAAAATCAATCCATTTGGTATAAGTCATTAAAAACAATATTTTAAAGTTGGATCAGATCAATTGATGAGATTGATTAAATTAAGAATCAGAGACAATTTGATTATTTCTAATAGATTTTAATATTATTTTTTATTTTTAATTATTAGAAATATATTTTTATACTTTAATATTTTCTATTTTTAAATTTATTTTAATGATATTTTTAATTTTATTTATTATTGAATCAATTAAATTAAATTGATCAAATCATCAAACCAATTAAATTTAAAATCAATCAACTAATTAATTCACTAACTAATTTGATTTTAAAAATTCATTAAAATGCGGATTACCTCTTCTTGTATTGTATATATCACAATATCAATACAGTTGTTATTAGTTCTTTTTTTTTTTTAAAAAAAAAAAAGGAAGACAAAGAAGACACTTTTCTATGAATGAATAATCATTTTAATTTTAACAATTATTAAACTCAATTTAAATTTTAATAAAATAATAATTCATGAGTAAGATATTTTTTATTTAGAAATAATATAATAAGGCAGCCACTTCCTCCTTTTCTTTAGTTTTAAGACTACCACACATAAGTAAATTAAAAAATTTTAATATTTGTGATGATGATTCGATAAATGCTGCTAGAAATACATTCACATATGATCTTGAAAAGTACAACTAATAATCATATTTAAATCAGAATAAGAAAATAGAGTTATTTATTGTATAATATCATATATAAACTAAGATTATATATTAGAATCTGTTTGTTTTGTGAAAATATTTTTCTGTTTTTTTTTTATTTAATACATTCAAAAAATTTGATCAACAAAAATATTTTTCTAGTAAAAAAATTAAGTCATTTTCTAGGAAAATAATTTTTCATTTTGAAAATAAAAAATTATTTTCTAAACTTTAACAAACTCATCTAAATAAAAAATAAATTTTATATAAATATATATATATTTATTATTATTAATCATCTTTTACTATCAACACCCTTTACTAGTTATTGTTAGCTGATAGTAGTCATTAGAAATGAATGAAACCTATAAAATATTTTATTTTTAATATATTTTTTATAATAAATAATATAAATATAAAATATTTATTATCAAATTTAATTATAATTTTATAAATGAAAAGAAAATAAATATTTTTTGAAGTATATTTCTATTAGTAAAAAATATATTATTTAGAAAATATTTTATGAAGTAAGTTATTTTTTATGAAATAAATGGAGCCTTAGTGCTTAGAAATTTTAGTCACCAACATCTTAGAAAAATATTTTAAAAATAAAATTTTGACAAATAAGTAACCTATAAAAAAATTATAGGAGAGAGACAGTACATCAATAAAAAAAATTACATCATTTCAATGATATTGAAGTGAAAGAGTATAAATCTTCTCTACATGGGGTTGTTATAATAACAAAATACTTCGAATAATAAAAATTAAAAAATTAATTTTTTTATTATTTTAATGGTTATGTTGCAGTAATGTTTTTAATTTTGACTCAATTAATTTTTCTTAAAAATTAAAAAACTCATTTCCTATTGAGCAGTTAAATTAATCAAATAAATAAAAAATTCTCAAGAGATTTAGTTACGTTTTACTTCTAGTTTTAATGGATAATTCTGAAAATAATATCGATAAGTGAAGCTTAATATTTTCTTGATATCTGCCCTTGTTTATTATGTACACGTTCCTGATGAAGTTGTTACAACATACATAATCAATGATAATCTACAACTAATACCAAGCTAAGGATAAACAATTACTTTTACAACTGAAGATTAAGCTTAACAAATTCTTGCAAATTCTAATCAATATCTGCTTTGCGCGCCGCCGAGCTCCTCTCCCCTCTCCCTCTTTGCTTCACGCCGCCGACCCTCACCTCACCTCTCTTTCTCTCTCTCTCTCTCGGCTTGCGCTTGTGCTCGCTCCCGCTCCAGATCCTTCGCGTCATCCTGCTCTTCTTCTCGCAGCCTCAGCTCCAGTGGCCGCACTCCCCCTCCTAAGAAGAAGTTGTATGCAGTTCTTCGTTCTCTAGATTTAGAATTTATGGCAGTCTGTTTGGTTGCTCGGAATGTGGAATTCGATTGTGAAGATATAATAACGTCCTTATTGTTGATGACAAAATCCAGAAAGTGAAAGGAAAATGGACGAAATTTGGAGTTTCAAATGTAGAACGGCTAGGGTCTTCATTCTTTATATGACTTTTGTAGTTTAGCTGAATTCTTAGCAATTCTTTAAAATTCAATCTACCAGTATGAAATTTTAGTTTTTAGAGGTCTGTTGGTTATAAGCAGAATAAGGAATTGAAGATTTGATTCTAAGAAATAAATTCACTAAATTATGACCTGTGCCGCCATTTGGACTTGGCTACGAGGGATTGTCCATTTTGTGGAATCAGAACTAAATATGCTGTTTGGTTATTAGAAAGCATGCGATAATGGGGAAAAATAATACGCGTGCTTCAGTATCAGTAAGAATTTGTTGGAATTCCATCTCTTTACATGGAAACCATCTTTAATTCTTTCAGATATTACTTGACTAGCAATTGAATCCTTTTAAGTTTTTGTAGTGTGCTCTTTTTTTGGTAATAAAAAAATTAGTTGAAGGTTATTAGAAATGATCTGCACTACGATTTCAAAATTCACCTTTAATTATTGTTGTTTTGTAGTAAGTAGCATTATTTAATTGTTTGGCTGCGTTAGATTTTCTTGGAATTTTTGTTATTCTTGGCTGAGTGTTTGGCTGCAATATCATTTTAATGGTTAAATGTCTACATAAGATCCTAGTCATATTTATCCTAATCACATTTATCCAAATCCACCAATACGCAGCTAGTGTTTAAGTTTTTTTTTTTTTTGGGGGGGGGGGGGAGGTGGGAATAATCAATTTCTGTTGGAATTTGTTACAGCATATAAAATCGGTTCAGAAATCACATCCTCTGTTCAAGAAAGAGAGCGGAGAGAGTGAACATGAGAATTGAGGAGAGCCAAGGAGTATCAGCATCCAGGAGGCATCTGGTCTTCGCCTACTACGTCACTGGCCATGGTTTTGGCCATGCCACTCGTGTTGTTGAGGTCTCTTTTCACTTCATCACCTTCTTTGTTTCTTAAATCCTAATACTAAATGTCAATTCTAAGATATTATTGTTTTTGAATGGTGAAAATTAATGGATGTGTACAGTGTGATCATAACTTTTCTATTATCGTGTAATAATAATTAGAGAATTGTCAATTTGGAAACAGGTGGTGAGGAACTTAATTGTTGGAGGGCATGATGTGCATGTCGTCACCGGTGCACCAGACTTTGTGTTCACTTCCGAAATACAGTCCCCTTGTCTCTTCATTCGTAAGGTAACAGGTTTCAGCTGCACTGCTATTTGTTTTAATAGCAGCTTCAAAAATGCTTGTCAATTATGGTATTATAGTCTATTAGTGGTTTCTTAAATTAAATGTTGTGTTTTTCCATCTGGATTGGAATCTTATTTAGGTGCTATTGGACTGTGGAGCAGTTCAGGCTGATGCATTGACAGTCGATCGCCGTGCTTCATTAGAGAAGGTTTCTCTCCTTTTTTATGCCCTTCTTTTTTTTTTTTTTTTTTTTTTTGGTTATCAGTAGGTAAGCTTTTTCTCTCCATGTCCTTCTATTCTTTTCTCGTACATGTTAGTATTCAGAGACAGCTGTAAAACCTCGGGAGTCTATTTTGGCAACAGAAATAGAGTGGCTTAACTCCATCAAAGCTGACTTAGTGGTATATAAATGCTTCTTCTGCTATTCATTCCTGTGCTTTAACCTGTATACAAAATTGTCTTACTTCAGATGACTTGTTGACACTCATTATATGTGCTCGCTACCATATCAGGTGTCAGATGTAGTTCCAGTTGCATGCCGAGCAGCAGCTGATGCTGGAATTCGATCTGTTTGTGTCACCAACTTTAGGTATTTTGCTATCATTACCTCTCTTTTTCCTATATCCGCTTAATCTCTGTTATTTTGCTTTTAATTATCTTCAACTGCAAATACATGAATTTCTCATATCACAACTCTGTAACAGAATCCTTATTATCATATTTTTTTGTTAATCTTAGCATTAATTTTCTTCCATAAACAATTCACTTCTTTGGAAGCACAATTGGTGAATGTGCTTTTCTTTTATTTTCACATCTGGTTAATTATTGAATCCACTTCATAAAAATATGTGATATTATCCTTTAAAAAAATTACCGCAATTAAAATTTGTTGTCTTGCCAAAACTCAAAACTATATTGTAATTTTGTAGTGAGTTTAGCCTATCGAAAGAAATGCTGCATGAATGTATGGAGAAGTTGCACTTTTAGGTTCAAATCATAAGCTTGGTGAACTAGACTCTCATAGAGTCTGGGTGTTGTGGTTGCTTAGGTACAAATTTATTTATTTTTCCCTAGTAGAGTAACTATACACACAAAAAATTTATGTGAACTGTTTTGTCTTTGTCTTTATGGCTGCAGTTGGGACTTTATCTATGCAGAGTATGTGATGGCTGCTGGATATCATCACCATTCAATAGTTTGGCAGGTGATCATGTCTCCTCCTTCTGAAATAATTATTTCCCTGGAGCTATCATTGTTTGAAGGCTGTTAATATTTTCTAAAGGATATAATTCTTGGCAATTCATTATCATATCTTATTTTGTTTAATTGCCTCTCGCTATAGTCCTCAGTGTCATTATCAGCAAGGATGGAAAATTTCCCATCATAGCAAATACCTGCACCTACCGACCCCAAAAGCTCCCAGATCTAATGGTAGGGGTAGGAAGTAAGGCACATGCAATAAACCATATAGTCATTTCTCCATGTGAGGAAAATAGGCAGGACTTGTATGAAATTTGAGTGATTGTAATGGTCTCTTAAACATTTCCGCTTTTTTCAGTTTTATGGTATGCCTGTCCTTTTGCTGTTTATTATGGCAATTGATTTGCAATTGTATTGAAGTTTGTCTAAAACATTGGTAGATGTCTCAAAGGATTAGCAGTCCTTGAATCTTTTCTTTTGCACTTTGAGGTTCAATATTTGCCTTCTCGTTTGGTTTTCTCTTGTGGGTGGTGATGCCCAACTGTGATAAAATCTGTGCAATTAAAAATTGACACAGATAGCTGAGGATTATTCTCATTGTGAGTTCCTAATCCGCCTCCCAGGATATTGCCCAAGTATGTTGGTTACTGCACCCCTCTTTGTTTTCCCTTATCAGTTATTTGGTGATTGAGGTTTCTAATTTTTAATTCCATATATCTGCTATTTTCAGTGCCTGCTTTCCGTGATGTTATTGATGTCCCTCTTGTTGTGAGAAGGTTGCACAAATCCCGCATGGAGGTTTGGATCTGAAGCACTTTGAAGCCATTCTATTCCATGATATGTTGTTAGTTCTTGATGTAGGTCTTATATGATTCTAAGTGTAGGTAAGGAAGGAACTTGGTATCACTGAAGATGTGAAGCTAGTAATCCTTAATTTTGGTGGACAGGTGAAGTTACTAGATCTTGTGATAGATCACGTTGTCTTAATCTGATCTATATTTCTATTCTAGTTTTTGTCGCTTTGTTTTGGGTACATTGGTTAGATGAGTTTGGTTTATCTTGTTTTTAATGCCAAACCTTTTTCTATTATGTGCAGCCGGCTGGCTGGAAGCTGAAGGAGGAGTTCTTACCTTCTGGTTGGCTATGCTTGGTAGCTTTTGTAGCAATCTAAATCTTTTCATTTTCTATATTGAGTAATATGTGTTGTCATGATATACAATGGGGCATTTGTTAATTGTATATATTGTTTTCTGATCCAGGTTTGTGGGGCTTCTGATAGCCAAGAGCTTCCACCAAATTTCATAAAGCTTGCAAAAGATGCCTATACACCTGATCTTATTGCAGCATCTGACTGTATGCTTGGTCTGTATGAAAATTTTCAGTATCTGACCAGTTCAAATGGTTTGAAGTAAATTAATGGGAGTTCTTTCATTTCAGGAAAAGTTGGATATGGTACTGTCAGTGAAGCCCTGGCATACAAATTACCTTTTGTCTTTGTGCGAAGAGATTATTTCAACGAAGAACCCTTTTTGAGAAATATGCTTGAGGTGCAATTAATTGTTTGTCTGTGCAATCATAGTCTTCTTTCATTTCTGTTACACTTCCTTTCCTATTCATGGTTCTGATACTATTGAGATGTTATTTTTAAAAAAGTATTATCAGAGTGGTGTTGAGATGATTAGGAGAGATTTACTCACTGGACATTGGAAACCTTACCTTGAACATGCAGTTAGTTTGAAACCTTGCTATGAGGGAGGCATTAATGGTGGTGAGGTATCATCCTATTTTCTTTGGAGTGATGATTGTCCAAACCTTTTATTTCTTGAAAATATATCTTCTGGTTGCCACTCATCCTTGCGATTGGCGTCTTTTCTATTTTGCATGTAGGTGGCAGCTCACATTTTACAGGAGACAGCTATTGGGAAAAACTACGCTTCAGATAAGGTAAGTACTTTCTTTTAGATGTCTGTTTAATGATGCTGATTTTGATTATTACAGTCAAGGCAAAGGTTAATCCAGTCTTAATCTGTGTATCTTCTATCACTTAACATTCTCTGCTCAGAGTTCAGTGGCCATGAAAGTATATAAAAAAAAGACTGAAGGAAAAGGATAAAAGTGGCTGCAAACCTAAAATAAAAGGAAAATGATCTTTAAGTGTATGTTAAATAGTCCTACTTAACTCTATGAGCCTTCTGAAAGGTTAAATTAAATCGTTTTTTTCCTCGTGAACTCAAAACCTCTATGCTGTCCACTCCCACTCATTCTTATGGTACCTTTAAAAGATTTTAAGCTGTGAATTCTTAGGAGTTTTGGAAATTTTGGCACATTGTCAAGCTGATTTGGCTGCCTAATTCATTTGTCTTCATCTTGTCAATAATAGTTGTCATCTCTAGCATCTTGTGAGTTTGTGCAAGATGGTGCCTATGTAGCGCCAACTAGTGAGGCCAGAATTTATCCCTAGTATATACTAAGATCCACATTATATTGGTCAAATACTTTGAGAAATTCCTATTTAAGCAGACTCTTTTATGTCTTAAAATTTGATTGTGTGGGCTAATAATTCCTCCCATTGTTTTATTTTTTTCATTATTAAAATTTAGTTAAGTGGAGCAAGGAGATTGCGGGATGCCATAGTTCTTGGATATCAATTACAAAGGGTCCCGGGCCGAGATATTAGCATCCCAGAATGGTATGCAAATGCTGAAAGTGAACTTAGTAAGTCTACTGGGTCACCAGTTGTCTATACAAATGAGAATAGACCTCCTACAAGCGCGTAGGTTTCATCTTTCTCTGCGACCAGTTTTTAAATTGATGATTGACTAAAATGCATGTTTTGGTGAACATCTTTCTGTAACTTTTTGTAGATGTATTGAAGATTTTGAGATTATTCATGGAGATCTTCATGGTCTTCCAGATACAATGAGTTTCTTAAAGAGCTTGTCAGAGCTAGATTCCGTATATGACTCTGAAAAGAATGCCGAGAAGCGCCAGATGCGGGAGCGTAAGGCTGCTGCTGGACTCTTTAATGGGAAGGTATTCATTACCTCGACTGGAAGATGTTGCTTGTCAATTTGATTAATCTTTGCACATGGATGTTTAGTGTTGATAGCAATTTTGCAAAAGGAGAACAGCCTGTAGACTGTTTGGCATTAGTTGCATTTCATATTCAATCTTTTATTAAAGTACCTTCAGTCACATTTTTTAATTGCCACTTAACATACTAAATGTCTTTGTCGTGTGGTTTTATTGGTGGCTTTTGTTATTTTACAACTGGTGTGTGTGTCTTATTTGAAATTTGAGAATAGTTTGCTTTATGATATATTTCTTTTGTACAGGAAGATATCTTTGTGGCAAGAGCACCTGGAAGGTTGGATGTAATGGGAGGGATAGCTGATTATTCGGGAAGTCTTGTCTTGCAGGTTAGATTAGGCATTTTTTTTTTAATAGCATTCTCATTGTAGAGTGATTTTAAAGCTTCTTTATTCTTTCTTAAAATCATTTCATTCGTTAGAAAACTTACTGATCTTTTTCACTTTGTAATATACTGAGCTGATTTTTTCTTTATCTTTTTCAAAGTGAATCTATTGACAAGTCCCTCCCCTCCTTCCCCTTGTGTGGTGTGTATTGTCTCTCTTGTAGATGCCTATAAGAGAAGCATGTCATGCTGCTGTTCAAAGGAATCATCCCTGTAAACACAGGCTCTGGAAACATGCTCAGGCTCGGCAGAATGCAAAAGGACAAGGACCAACTCCTGTTCTTCAAATTGTAAGTTGTGACATTTGAATTATTGTTGTTTCTTGAGAAGTCAATTTTCATTTGTGATAGACTATTAACATAATTTGTCAATTTGATGATAAAATCAATTATGCAAACCTAATGCTTTCCAATTGAAGTTTATTGAACGAAATTGATGCAATCGTCACATTTGTTTGGATGTTTGGCTCAAACGTCAAGGGTGTGTAGTCATTGAGGTCTCTCATGGCTCAAATGTTGAGGGTGTGTGTCGTCATTGAGGTCTCTCATTCTGATACCAAACTTAGACAAAAAGAAGCAATTATGCAAGTTAATGTAAATGAATATTAATTTGTATTTGTCATTTTGGTTTCATCAGGTATCCTATGGTTCAGAGTTAAGCAATCGTGGCCCTACTTTTGATATGGATCTTTCTGATTTTATGGATGGGGACCAACCAATATCTTATGAGAAAGCAAGAAAATATTTTGCCAAAGACCCATCACAAAAGTAGGTCACTTTTCTTTTCTAATTTTATGTGAAAGTGTTACTTTATATTGTTCTTGTGTGGTTTCTTCTTCAGATGGGCAGCTTATGTTGCTGGGACAATTCTTGTTTTGATGAAGGAATTAGGTGTACACTTTGAAGATAGTATCAGCATGCTGGTATAAATTGCATTCTTTCATCTCTGGAATATGTTCCTGACTATCTGACTACAGCTTGAAAATTCCTTTTCTATTGTGGCTAAATTTGTTAATTATCCTTTTTGTAGCAGTTGTTAACTGTAGTTTCCATGACAAAATAGATGAATGTAGTGTTCTTGTACTTCTCTGTTTTTTGTTTTCTATTTCCTTTTGAACCGGGGCTAAAATATTTTATACTATTCATTCCTACAATTTTTAGAGCAATTGGTTTTTCTAGAAAAATTCAGTCCCCAAATTTAGAAGTCCACACTCGAACACTCAATATCTAGTCAAATGCATATATCTCACCAGTGAATGATATGTGATGTTAGATTGTTAAATTCCAGTAGAACAACTAAATTCTTATATGCAAAAATCCAGGTTTCTTCTGCAGTTCCAGAAGGCAAAGGTGTCTCTTCTTCTGCCTCTGTGGAGGTTGCTAGCATGTCCGCTATTGCTGCTGCTCATGGTGATTCTTATTATATCATGTGACACTTCTTTATTATAGTACTGCCTGATATATTTTTCTGTCTGTTATGTTCTGATGAAGAGGAAACTACCTTTTGTGTAAACAAGTATTTTATTTTAATATTATATTAAAATTGAGTTATTCAAATGGTGGATTGTTAAGTGACAAATTCTAGTTTTAGAACATAAAACTGTTAGGTGAGATTTAAGAGCGAGATGTTTCACATGCATTAAGTAATGTAAATATCTTCTACTATTTTCCAAGAAACTTTTCTGAATTGAACATTTGATTAAGTCGGTTGCTTAGTCAATGAAAAAGTCCTGCTCTCTGTAAATGTTTAGCCACATTGGGAAGATTGCTGATGATTGAACATCTTAAATTGATGTATTTGATTTCTTGTCATTTTTTCTTTTAAAAATGAGAAGTCGATTGTAGGTGCTAATATTGAAGTCAACTACTAGTACATCAAAGACGTCGTCAACCATCTCAAACCTGTACACGAATTTTTATGAAATAGTTTTTTGTTGTTGGTATCTTGTACAGTTTGTAGATTAATATATATGCTTGTGACTTTAGATTGAATCTTTGCATTCATGGAGACCAATAGAAGCCAAATTCTAGTTTCATCAGATTATTTTATGTAATATATTTATTTGGAAATTATTGACTTCAACCATCGTCTGTGTACAGGATTGAACATCAGTCCGAGAGAAATGGCTTTGCTCTGCCAGAAGGTTTGATATCAGCACAGCCTTGGAATTGATATATTTGTTACAATTAGCATGTCTTCCTTAAGTTATACAAATTATGTAGTTTGCTTAATTCTTATCAATTGTTTTTTATAGGTTGAGAATCACATTGTTGGAGCTCCATGTGGTGTGATGGACCAGATGGCTTCAGTATACGGTGAAGCCAACAAACTTCTTGCAATGGTGTGCCAGGTATGTGTTTGTTCTGATGACAATTGCCTTGCTAAATGTGCATTGAAGGTTGAGAAATAATGACAAGGCCCTGTTTATTATGCAATGCAGCCTGCTGAGGTAATTGGTCTTGTAGAAATTCCTAGCCACATTCAGTTTTGGGGAATTGATTCAGGAATACGGCACAGGTATGTGATTAATGAGAGTTTGTATTCTCCTAGAGCAGATATTAATATTCGTCTAACGAAGTCCTTTCTCACTTAGGTAGCAAAAATTAATATTTGCTTGTTCTTATTGAAATTTTATTTTGATATGAGGTTCACTGTTCTCATTTTCTAAGAAATAAACCATTCCCCTTCCACCCTGGCCCTTTTCTGGCTTCCAGGCTCTTTTTGCCATGGTACGTAATCATATACAGGTTCTTTTTTCCTCCTATTCAATTCTGGCACTGTAAACCTCAAACCTGACATTTCTGAACATTGTTTTTTCAAGTCTTTGGCTCATTTATATTTCGTGATCCGTATTTGATCATTCAAATGGTCAATACATGTTCACGATATCACTTATTTTTTAAGTTTATCTTAATCGCTATGCTAGTCTTCTGAAACTTTTTGTTTGTTACCATAATGGCGTAGACCCTTTTTGTTTGTACATCAGAATTCTTGTAGAGAGGAGGGGGAGGGGGACCTTTCAGGGTTTGAACCTCTTATCTTGCAAAGTACTTTCTGCAAATTTTAGTATTTCCTAATTTTAAGTGATCATTATTCTGCTTTAACAGCGTTGGTGGCGCAGACTATGGATCTGTGAGAATTGGTGCCTTCATGGGTGGAAAGATGATAAAGTCTATGGCATCTGCTATTTTATCTAGGTCATTGCCCACTGTTAATGGATCAATCCTTGATGAACTGGATGATGATGGTGTTGAACTACTCAAAGCTGAGGCTTCATTAGATTACTTATGCAACTTGTCACCACACAGGTAAGGCTCACAGTTGTGTGGAATTATGGTTAATTCTGAAGTGTAGAATATTTTGTTAAATTCTAAAATTATTGATGACTTTTAATGGTTGGCAAGATTCCAAATGAATTGACTTTGTGTTGGTCACTCCTAAATCCTAATAAATTTTATGAACCCGCATTGCCTGGTTGTTTGATATTGTTTCTCTCTGTGCCTCATGAATTTGTTTTATTAATGTTACATTAACATTTTGCATTAAAATAATTTCTTACACTGTATAAAACATAGCTTCTACAGAATCAGAAATACAACAGTTTGCCCAATGTAACACATGATAACTTGTTAAATTTCATTCTTCAACTGATAAAATATTGACTTTTATGCATTGAGATTATGATATATTCCCTTTGCTTTTCCTTTTTTTTTTGGCACTTTATTCTTGAGAAATACATACGTTGATGCATGTCATGCCCTCTTTGCTTATAATTTGTGAGAAATACATATGTTGATGCATGTCATGCCTTCTTTACCTTATAATTTGTGTTCTAATGTACTTAAGAAATTCTTCTTTGATCACCTCTGGCTGCATCTTGTGCTTGCTCTTGCTCATGTGTTGTGGTTTGGAGGTGGGGTGTGGGAGATATTATGTGCTACATATCCTTTTCTTTTCTTCATGTTGAATATCAATTACAGATATGAAGCTCTTTATGCCAAAATGCTTCCCGAATCCTTGCTTGGTGAGGCATTTGTGGAGAAATATAATGATCACAATGATCTGGTCACCGTAATTGATCAGAAGTGCACATATGGGGTGAGAGCACCTGCAAAACATCCTATCTATGAAAACTTCCGGGTCAAGGTCAGTGTTCATGGATTCATATGATCTACCATGTCATAATCATTACGTGCATGTTTTAACTTGTGATATCTTTTACATTTATGCCTAAAATCTTCTGAATTACGTTTGGTATGTGATGATAGGCTTTTAAAGCACTGTTGTCATCTGCAACTTCAGATGAGCAGCTTACAGCTCTTGGAGAACTGTTGTATCAGGTACACAGTTGAGAGTTTTTGATGGACTGAAGAGTCTAACTGCTGAATATTACTTTATAATTTTAATAGAAATAATATGATGCAAATAACTGCTTCTTTAGTCATTATAATAAGGATATATAAAAATTCTTGAGTACTGGTGGAGGGGGATTTTAAAATTGGTGAAGCCCAGCTGCCTACTCCTATAGTCTTATCTTGCCACTGAGGTACAGCATGAGTCCTTGATATATAAGTTTCTTGAATGGTTTAAAAAAGAAATGCTTTTATGGTCATATATATTTTTAGAAGAACAAAATTCATTTGACAATTACATTACAATTGTTTTTCAAGTGAGGAAAACTCAATATTTGAACTATGAATGTTCCCCTCTTTTGTGAATGATGGGTCAACCCAAAGGAAGCATTATTATCGAAAGATTATTTATGAACATCCATATAATTGGATACCATTTTGATTCTTTTGCGGATATCATTACAGTTTCTAAGTTTGAAGTAAACTAATACTAACATGCAGTACTGTGAAAAAGGAAAGAAAATAAAAGTTGTAGTTTATGGACAACTTGTTTAACAGTGCCACTACAGCTATAGTGCTTGTGGACTTGGCTCTGATGGGACGGACAGGCTTGTGCAGTTGGTACAAGAAATGCAACACAGTAAATCCTCTAAATCTGAAGGTGGGACATTATATGGGGCAAAAATAACTGGTGGGGGATGCGGTGGAACGGTTTGTGTAATTGGTAGGAACTGTCTACATAGCAGCCAACAAATTTTTGAGGTAATTAGAGTTTTTTTTTTAATATTTGGTGCTTGCAATTTTTTGAATTTTTTTTTTTTTTGTTATGTATTGTAAATGTGTTCTTTTGAGAGGGTGGCTGGGTGTCTGCATACAAGTGCAAGGTTGCTGATTTGGTATTTGCTGGATATTTCTTTTCGTATCCAGATTTTGGGTAGGCGTCAGGATATCACAATATCAGAATAAGATGTCCAAACTTTTTTCTGCTTGAATTTATGATTGTGCTCTTCATGGTAGTTGTGATGTACATAAATCGCAAAAATACCTATAGCTTATATAACATTGAAGCCATGTTGAACTTGGAAAGGCTAAATTTTTATAATCATTGGGCTTTGTAGTAGGAGGATAAGTTTCCCTGCTTTAGAGACTGTCTTCATGAATTGATTGTGCTTTTTCCTTGGTTTATTAGTACTAAACTACTATAGAAGTGTATTATATTTTGTTGATACATGAAACTGAGATATGTTTATCGTATGTAAATCCAGATTCAGCATAGGTACAAAGGCGGAACAGGTTATCTGCCATTTATTTTTGAGGGCTCGTCACCAGGGGCAGCAAAGTTTGGATATCTGAAAATTCGACGGCGAATCTTGTCTTAAATCAAATTAATCATCTTAGTATTATTTGTCTTACCTAGTATTTAATATAGCCAAAGAACATTTCTATTTCTATACTTACTTAATTGTACTGTGGGATCTGAGTTGATGAATCAATAAAAATCCGTATCTTATTGGACTTTGTCTATTTCTGTAGTTACTCATGGGATCTGATTTCCACAAAAATTCTAAACTCCAGTGCTATTGATGTGATTTCATTACACATCAAGACTCTTGAAACAGCTTCACCAACGAAAATACTATTGGAACCTCATAAATTTGCACTGGCTCTTATCAAGCATTCAATCGTTTTATTTGTAAAATAAATTGGTATCTGCTTGTAACAAATTAGTATTGTGTCAAGAGGACACGTACAAAAATATCCAAGTTAAACTTTTATAAGTATTAATGCTCACCAAATAGACTGGGTAAAGTCAGTTCTTTTTCATGTTTGAGTTGAGCACAAAGTTAGATTTATTGGAACTTATTAGCAACAGGTACATACCTCCGTAGAGGCATACACACATTTAGATATCTTCCGAGTTTATGAATTGCAACCAACCAAAACAAGAAATAATAAGGCATCATAATGGACTGTAGCACAGCAAATTATGACCATTTTAAGGACAGGGAAATATCTTTAGCGTGTCCTGAAAACTGAATGTATATCCCAACAAAGGTAAGAATGCAGCTAAAAGAATAAGACGAGATCAAGGATTGCCATTTTGCTGGAAGAAAGATTCATAAGTAGGGCTTCGATTCAGGGAGCCCCAATTCTACCATAAAACCAATTGTCATGTTGAGAAAATCATTCATGTGCACTCTCTTCCATTCCTTTTGATAATAAATCAATCATGAAACAGAGCAATAAAAACGAAACATGTGTCAGTTCACTTTGATCTGAAATGAAAGAATAAATTGAATTACATTCTCCTACTTCTGTATGATTGAAGCAGAAACGTCATTTGGGCTTGTTTTCTGTCTGGTGAGTATAGCAGAGCACAGTTATGTACACATAAATTATCCTTTTGTTTGGCGCAGACAATTTTTTTTTTAAAGAAAAAAAACAAGAAGAAAGAATTATTATAAATATATCCGCAAGGAAGGAAAGGAAGAGAAGTTACGTGGAAATCCCATTCTCCAAACAACTTGGGGTCATCCATGTTGCCCCAAACAGAAGTATGAGCTTGTAAAATCTCACGACTAGTACCCTGCACAAAATATCCCATAACTAGTTGTTGTTGTCGGCGAACTAATTGATTTCACATCGACAGAGGATACCATTATCAAGGAAACATCTACAGTAGTCCTTGGATACTCAACGTCCTCGAAAGTTTCTAAAATTTCTAATTCAGCATCATTAATGCCAAAAAGCACCTTACCAATGACTTCTTGTGAGTAAGCCTAATTAAATTGTGATAAAATGAGCTGTGAACTTATAACACTTTTAGTGGACCGATATGAAAGACGGTCAAGTTTAGGTCTAATTTGATATGAACTTATTATGAGTAGGTCTGTTAAATTCATTATAAATAGGCTAAGTCTCCTATTCTATCTTATAACTCTAACTCTAACCGCTAAACTCATTTGTAGCTGTATTGAGAAAGGGTCAATGAGAAAAAGATCTAACTCTCAATTTTCATTCTTCTGATCTATTTCTTTTGTGTTTAATTTCAGTAGTTGAAATTATGGTTCAAAATAATTTTGAATCTAACGTGCAAACGATGGTTGAAATTATGGGTCAAAACAATTTTAGATCTAACGCGCAAACATGTACGAAATTCATTCTCGCTTAACTATTGATTGGTGTTCTAAATTCATGTACTAGATCCTGAATAAATTATTACATGTGGTGTCATATCATGAGATTGTACATGATTTATAACCCTAAATATTTTGTATTAATAATTAATTATGAGTCTATTTACTTGTTTTATCCGAATAAGAGATTAATTAAAAAAAAATCGTTGCTTGGTGACAAATAAAAGAAAGCAAAGAGACGTTAAAATTGTGACCAACTACTAGACCGTCCATATATGATGCTTTCTTCATTTCGTTCCAAAATAAAATTCACCACAAATTCGTTGATCCCAACTCAATGAAAAACAATAAACAATTCATGGTTTATATATAGTTAATTGTCAATTTATAATTTAGTGATATTAGATTTGTAAAAAAATAAATAAATAATAAATAATTGATTTATATATATATGAGATAATAATCATGTATTTAAAATTAAGGTATATAGAGTTTGGT
>CATIWR010184367.1:0-29785 GCA_949677035.1 Omphalea diandra | reverse complement strand
TAAATATTAATTATTTATTTATTTAATTTTATTATAAAATTAATATCACTAAATAATAAATTGACAATTAATTTATATATATATATTTGAACCATATAAATATATATACATACGTATTAATAATTATTAAAACAAAAATTAAAGCATACTATGAAGAATCATGGATACAAGCATGCCTGTCTAAATATTTCCTTGCACAAGAAAATAACGAATGAATCATTCGGCCGAGTTGGTTGGGCGCTGGGGTCGGAATTCTGCGGTCGTGGGTTTGAGACCCACGACACGCATCTTCTTCCTCCTTTTTTTTTTTTTGTTTCGCTTCACAGTTTCTTTTTTCGATATTGAATCGGACAGGGATCGACAGAACGAATAATCAACACAAATCAACAAATCAACACCATCAATCGTTAAACAATCAAAGAACAAACAATCCGGCCACAGATCAAACATGGATGTAGTGGGTGAGGGAAAAGATTTTTCTTTTCCCATTGAGGAAGAGGGACTCGAGCAGAAATCCGAGAACAAAAAACAACACAGTGATGGCCAAGACTCGCAACTGGATGACCGATCCAATTTGATCTTGCGTGTCGATTGCTTTGAAAATAGATACCAAATAGTCGATGATGAACAAAAAAAAAACAGTGATGGCCAAGCAAATAGAAGAAGACGAGGGTCGGGTTTGCTGAAAGAAGGGAAAACAAAACTGGCCAACGCAAAAAAAAAAGGTTTACCTCCGTGAGTATCGAACCCGCAACATCATAGGGATTTGACGCTATCACCAACCGTTTGAGCTAAACAAGCCGCTCGTGACAATTGAAGCAACTTTAATATATATCAAAGCGATACAACAACTTTGATCATCAAAATAATATTTTTTTTATATTAACAATATACAATATCTAGGGTTCTAAATCATGCACAACAACCACTGCTCTGATACCACATGTAAAATATATTTAATATAGGATCTTGTACATAAAATTTAGAATACCAAGATATTAATAACTGAACGAAAACAAATTGCGTACCTGTCTCCGCGTTGAATCTCAAATTGTTTTGAGCCATAATACTGAACGCTGAAATTAAACCACTTGAAAATTTGTCAGAACGATTGAAAAACGAAAGCTAGATCTTCCTTTCCTTGACCTTCTCGAAGACGGCTGCAATGGGCGTAGCAACTAGGGTTTTTCGTTATGAAGGCAGGAGATTAGACTTAGCCTATTTATAATAATTTTAATAGACTCATCCATCACGGGTCCATGTTAAAATAGGCCTACACTGACCGTCTTTCATATCGGCCCACAAAAGATGTCACAAGCCTATAACTACATTGATCATATTTAATTGAGCTTACCCCAAAATAATAAACTATATTATTCAGTCTGTTTTATAAATAATTAAAACTAACCCATAATTAATATTAGCCCATATAATAAAAATTTTCAACAGATATTAATACTGGTTTTGATATGTGCTGTGGTCGACAATTTGTAAATCATCAAAACAATAGAAAGGGTGCAACCCTACTATCCATTTTATTTTTCTTTTAGCAAAAGAGATTGATCCTATTTCATTGAGTTGCACTACTTCATAAAACGCCAACAATTTTTAAACTTTAAATTTAAAAGAAAAGAAATACCCATCAAAAAGCATAAACCATAAAACAAAGTACATATATATGTGCATAAGATATCAAAATTTGGTTGAATAATATTAAAACTCTAAATATAATATTATGCACCTTGCATGTGTTTTGATATTGAAAGCAATCATATTTTCACCTCCTGCGTTTTTATGTTTTTTTCCTAATTTAGATATAATTTGTTTTAGGTTTTTAAGTGTTCTAAGGTAATTTTATAAATATTTCTTTCTTTCATATACATTATGAGCATATATTTTAATGCTTCTTAGTCAATGAATAATACATTTTTATATTCAATGAGTTTAATGAGCACAGTTAGAGTTCCCACCATTCAGAGCTGGACAAGAAAGCTGCAAGCTAATATCAAAATCAAGAAGCAACGCATCAGTATTACTTTATGTTATTTGTCTTTGATCCAAGACCAATTAAAAAAAAATACTAATTTTGATTTCTTGCCTTTAACGTTTTTAGAAGCTGTTGTTGCATTTTAATGTTTTGCTTATCGTTGGTTCTTGCCTTGTGGCTATTTGTGATGCCCTTCTTCTGATTTTTTTTGTTTTATATAGTTAATATTTTTTGTTTATTGCATCCTTGATGATAGAGGGGTAAATGAATTAAATTTAGCGGGTTAGATTGAGTATCTAGAATTGAATGAATTTTAGATTACAAATTACTAACTATTGTGTTAAGTCACTTACATTTTCTATTTTTAAATAAAAATATTATTTATTTTAAAATATTTTTAATTAATTAAATTGAGTTTGACTTATTCACAAATCAGGTTGGCTTATTGAAAAAAAAATCAAAACTAAAACCACTGAAATGATTAATCAAACTTTTTAAGATTAATTTTGATAATTTTTTGATCGATTCGGTTTCTTTATTTTTTTTTGGTCACTCTACTTTGTATTAGTCTTTGGATATATTAAGTATTTTATTATTTTGAATCCTTTATTGATTGTAGTTTCCTTGCTTACGCAAAAAAAATTTGCTGATGAAATTGAATTTGAAGATGTAACAGTTTGATTTTAAAAATAAAGATTTTGACTAGTAAAGAAATCACATTCAATTATATTTCAATCAAGTTATACCAGTTGTATTAAAATAAATTTCAATAGTTATCACTAATTCATTTAATATTAATGAATGGACGATATAGAACAATTCTTTTTATGATTAGATGCTCTATAATCTTTCTGATGAGTTCATATTTATCTATGCACACAATTCTCCTACACTCAAAAATCTTAAAGTGCTCATTGGATTAAAAAAACCATAAGCCAAAATTGTTAAAAAGCATAGTTGGAGTTCTAATGAATAAAAAAGAGTAATTAAAATAAAAAATCTCATTCTTTCTTTCTTTGATCCTTTATTGAATTCCATAAAGAAAATAATTCATACACAAGTACTTGGATTTATAAGTTATTTAGCCTATTATAGTCACATCTTTCTTGGAATTCATCATTTTGTATAACCAAGAGCATTACAATACAAGATGAGAAAATTGACATTGCATCAAAATTGGGCAAACCACATGATATGAATTAGTGTCTCTTGAGTCCTTCTAGCTTCCTTCAAGAGATAGTTTTAAGGTTCTTATAACCTCCATCCTCTATATCCTTGTTGTTTAAAGTTTAATTAGTCCTTTTCATCTAAGCTTTAGCCTAGTTTATTGTTCTTTCCCACTAGACAGTAGTGGCAGAGCTCATTTACTACTCATGTAACATGGGATTCTTGCTTTAAGAGACTGTTCTCTCATTGAATCCACATGAAGATTGATCTTACAAAACCTAGTCAGTTGCTCAATGAAGAGGTGTAATCTTTAAACAAGTCAATGTGCACTCTTGAGTTGGATATTGACACTAAAGCGACAAGATCAGCGCTTAGTTCCGTCTTGGTAGGTACACTGGTAGGGGAAAAATTGTATGGAGTTGGCCTCTTAAGAAGCATCTTGGCAAATGTTTGGTCAGTGCAAAAAAGGTTTAAAGTTGAGAAGCTCAATGCCTCCAATGCTTTTTTTATTTCGATTCTTTTCGAAAAGGGATAAAAAAGGACGAAAGAGGGGATTCCTTAGAATGTTCAGCGGAACCTTTTGGTTTGGGAGAGTGGTAACTAAATGTACCTATTGAAGATGTAGATTCTCTAAAGAGAAGTTTTGGGTGTAGGTGTGTGGTCTCCCAATGGACCAAATGACTAGAAGAAATGCAAAAGCTATTGGGAACACAGTTTTCACTAGTTTTGTTGATGCAGATGCTACAGTAGATAATGGAGTTCATTGGAGTTCAAATATGAAAGTGAGGGATTTGTTCAAAGCCTTCCAATCGGCCCAAGCTTTCCATTCTTCCAAGTGATGAAGCCTTCCCCCGGAAAAGGAAAAACGAAGTAGGTCTATGTGCATAAATAGCTTCTACTGGGATTTACAAATAAGAGGGAAGGAAAGGAGAAGTGGTTGTCGGGACAATTTTCATAATGGTGTAAAAAAAAAAATATATATTTAGTGAATTAATGTGAATGAAAAAATATTTATAAAAGTAAGTTGAATGAAAAAATATTTAGATTTTAGGGGTGGTCAAACAGTGTCGTTCACCAGTTTAACTGGCGGATGTCAGTTTAAATGGCCAAAATTTTTTTTTTTAATTTTCTAAGCTTCATCCGCCAGCGTAACTGGTGGACGAAGCCTTAATTGCATATGCCAATTGCATGCATGACAATTGCATGGCCGGGTGGCCAACTTTTGTCCCACCCGGTCAATAAATTAAAATTATTATTATTATATTATTATTATTATTATTATATATTTGAAAATATAAAATATTATAAAATAAAGTATTAAAATAATTTAATATAAATACATTTAAAATTATTTAATTATTTCAACAATTATTATAAAAGATGAATAAATTTTTTTTAAAAAAAGTTGAGCACATAATATTATTAAAAGTAATAGTTAATAAAATTATGAAAATTATTTCATAGAAGAATAATTTTATATGCATAAATTGACGAACGAATGAATATTTTATCATTTCAATATGTAATTTAGCTGGTAAACAAGAGAATATTTATTATGCTTAAATTGTTTCATTCATTATTTTGAGTGGCGAACAAATGCTTGAATTATTTCGTTCGCCACTTAAAATAGTGAATGAAATAATTCAAGTATAACAAATATTATCTCGTTCACCAGTTAAATTACAAATCGAAATAATAAAATATTCATTTGTTCCCCAATTTGTACATATAAAATTATTCTTCTATGAATTAATTTTTATAATTTTATTCACTATTACTTTTAATAATATTATGTACTCAACTTTTTTTTACAAAATATTTATTCATCTTTTATAATAATGGTTGAAATAATTAAATAATTTTAAATGTATTTATATTTTTTTATTTTATACTTTACATTAAAATATTTTAATACTTTATTTTATAATGTTTTATATTTTAAAATATATAATAATATTATATAATATATAATAATAATAATTTTAATTTGTTGGCCAGGTGAGACAAAAATTGGCCACCCGGCCAACAATTGCATTTTGCATGCAATTGGCATGCATTTGCGTGCATGCCAATTGCATGCAATTAAGGCTCCGTCCGCTAGTTACACCGGCAGACGAAGCTTAGAAAATTAAAAAAAAAAATTTGACCGTTTAAACTGACGTTCGCCAGTTAAATTGGCGGACGACACTGTTTGATCATTCCTAAAATCTAAATATTTTTTCATTCAACCTACTTTTATAAATATTTTTTCATTCACATTAATTCACTAAATTTTTTTTTTACACCATTATGAAAATTGTCCCAGTGGTTGTCCTTCTTATTTGAACGACTACTGTCGTTTTGCCAAAAGTATGAGATTATAAGTCATATAACTAACAGTTGTCCTAATTTCATTTCCATGGAGTAGTATGATGTCAATTCAAGTAAGCAATGGTATGGTCTTTGGCTAAAAGTAAAAATCTAGTCTCGATCGCGACTAGATCATGGAAGTTAGCATCAATAGGGTGGGAAATAGGACCGTAGGAAAATTCTTAGTATAAAGGAGTAGCGCGTGAAGCCTTATACAACCCTGGGTATGTCCAAGTTGGTAAAAACGTACTAGAGAAAGTTACAGTGTAGAAAGGCAAACTTTGTTGAGGCCACTCCTTTTGATAAAACGTTGGGAAGGCATACAACTCAAAGTCTGAGGAGGCAGTTGAATTTACAGTAAGTTGAGATTGCATTGTGATGGATAGGCTAAAGTTAGATAGTAAAGAGAATACATTGGTGATAAATGAGAATAATGGGTTGAAGAGAAAAAGACGTATGTCCAAAGCGGCCTTAAGTTTATATGACAACCCAAGAGCTATTTTGAGCCCAAAGGTCTCTCTGAATTTGGTAGAACCTATGCTTAAAGTCTTAAAACTTCCTTCAAGCTCATTTAGGTATGTGAAGCCTAGCTTTTGGTTTATAAAAGTTAACTCACCTCCCTCACCCTAAGGCCTTAACTTGCCACAATATCCCTCTAAAAAGCCTAGGAAGTTCAAACTCAAAGCTATGGTCCATGGTAATCTCACAACGACCCCTAACAACGTAAGTTTGTTACCTCCTCCATTCCTTATCGTACCCAGCTCAGAGGATGTTCTTCAACCTTCATATGTCTCTCGGAAACAACCTTCCATTGAGGCAAAAAAGATGATATTTTTGGTCCCAAAGATGATGCAGATGGTGTGGAGAAAGCCCCAGTGATTAGCTCAAAACTACCACAGTAGTCATGACGGTTTTAGCATTGAACTGCCACGGGCTTGGGCAACTTAAGGCAGTTCGAGCTTTTCGGGAGCTCAAAAACAAATTTCGCCCTCTGTTATGTTCTTGGCCGAGACCAACAATGGAGATAGTATATGGATAAGGTGAGGAATTGGCTTGGTTTTAGAGGTCCTTGGTATGTAGATTTGAAGGATAGAGTCGGTGGCCTAGCTCTTTGGTGGTTAGTTGATGTACATATTGAAGTTATATTGACATTTGGGTGCAGGGTGACAATACATGGCACTTGACAAGAGTTTATGGAGCTCTGCATGTGGGGCAAAAAGATATGGTTCTTGATTTAATTTATAGCTCGAGAATGGAGCACAATATGCTTTAGCTATGTATTGGAGATTTTAACTCCTACACCGAATTATTAGAGAAGAGCGGGGGTAACAAAAGTTCCTGGAAGGATATTGTTTCGTTTGATAGGTTTATTGATGAGAATGGTTTCTTATATTTAGGTTTCTCGGGAAATATTTTCACATGGACAAATCATAGAAGTGGGGTTAATAATATTCGGGCAAGGTTGGATAGGGGTTTAGTGAATATTAAATGGAAATAACTATTCCCTCAGGCTAAATTGCATCATGGGGCCCTAGTTAGATTGGACCATCGTCCTTTAATTTTCACCTTCCACAATTTCAATAATAGGTATTAGATTGTTCTAGACGCGATGGACAGATTAGGCAAAGTGTAGAGAGGTGGCAAAACATGCTTGGGAGAACAATATTGGCTCAACGAGTATTCTAAGCAAGCTACATAAATGCAGGAGAGCCCTTACCACTTAGAGCAAGGCATCAGTGGGTAAGACCCACAAGCAAATTGAGCAATGTAGAGTGGAGATTGATGTTATTCATGATGAACCATTGATGGAGGATAACAAAGCAAAAGAAGGTCTTTTGTTGAAGCAGCTGGATGATCTTTACAAACTTGAGGAGTCCTATTGGGCTAAAAATCTAAGGTGGAGTGGTTGCAATGTTCTGATATGAGCTCCAGATTTTTTCGTCTCTCTACAATGCTGAGGCAGTCTAAGAATAATGTAGATTGAATTAAACTAAAGAATGGAAGTTGGGTGGAAGGAAATAATAGAATTCTTCAAAAGGAATAGTTTTCTTCAAAAGGTTGTATGAAGAAAAGGGCAAGGGAATCAATGGTTTAGTGTTGGATTGTATCCCTCAGGTAGTCACTCCACAGAAGAACTCCCATTTGTGTCAAATGATCAATGAGGAGGAGATAACGAAAGCGGTTTTTGATCTAGGCCCTCATAAAGCCTCGGGCCTGGATGGTTTCTCAAGGTTCTTCTTCCACAACTTTTGGGACATTGTAAAAGAAGATGTATTTAACCTGGTCAATAATTTCTTTGTAACAAGGACGTTACCACAGAACATGTATAAGACGAGGCTGGTGTTGATCCTTAAGCTCAAAGCTCCATCTATGTTTGCAGATCTCAGGCCAATTACATGTACCAATTTTATGTCCAAGGTAATTTCTAAAATTCTTATTTCAAGATTGGCTCCCATTCTCCTTTCTATTGTCTCTCCTGCGCAAGTAGCGTTTGTGTAACAAATTTATACGAGATAATATCATAATTGCACACAAATGTTTCCACGCTCTTAGAAATAAGAAGAGGGGCACATTGGGTTATATGGCAATCAAGATGGATATGAAGAAAGCCTATGACAGGCTAGATAGGGAGTTCTTAGAAACCATCCTCCTTAAAATAGGATTTGCAAATTATTGGGTTAAGAAGGTCATGTCTTGTGTTAAAACAATTTAGTTTGTTGTGGTAATCAATGGAGTCCAATCTCGCTACTTAAACCCCAGGGAAGGGCTGAGGCAAGGGGAGTCATTGTCCCCTTACCTGTTTATATTTACGTCGGAGGTTCTAACAAGGATGTTGGATAAAGGGGTTGACTCGAGTAGTATTGAAGGATTGAAAATTAGGCTGCAACTGCCCCACAATTTCTCATATATTATTTACAGATTAACACTTGGTAAATCCTTAATGTCAAAAACGCATAATTAATGTCAACTCTTTCAGCCTACTCTAGAGCGTCAGGGCAAAAGATCAACGCTACAAAATCTTAAATAATTTTTTCTACAAATTTAAGTGATGATGTCAAGACACCTATTCCTAGCATTCTGAAAATGAAGGTATTATTTGATCTAAAGTCCTACTTGGGAGTCCTTATGAGGTAGGAAAGCTCCAAAATACAAACACTACAAGGCATTTTCGATAAGCTTCAGTCTAAACTCGGTTCATAGAGAGGTAGGTTGTTGTCCAATGTTGGAAAGAAGGTATTATTAAAAGTTGTGCTCAGGTAATTCCACTATACTTTATGTCAATATTCAAATTGCCTTCTCGCATCGCATCATCTTTAAGATGGAGCAAATTATAGCAAGATTCTGGTGGTTGGGATAGAATAAAGAAAAAGGCTTCACTGGTATCGGCGGCTAGATCTCTGTGTCTCAAAGAGTAAAGGAGTCCGGGTTTTAAGAATTTGGGTATTCTCAAGTTGGCACTGTTGGCTGGAGAATTTTGTCTGAATCTGATTGTTTGGTTGCCCATATACTTAAAGGACTTTATTTTCCTCATACAGATATCATGCAAGCTAAATTAGGAAGATGTTCTTTGTGGTGTTAGAATAGCATTATCCAAGGAAGGGATACAGTTGTGAAAGAGTGCAGGTAGATTGTTGGTAATGGAGTTGCAATTCGCATTTGGGATGATTGTTGGATCCCCAAAGCCTCTGACTTTAAAGTTACTTCTCGTAAGCTAGAGGATTCTGAGGTTTTCTTGGTCTCAAACCTTATTAACCATGATACTAGAAATTGAAGCACGGAGATTTTGAATTTACTATTTAACTAGGTGGATAAAGATCGTATTTCCAGTATTACAGTAAGAGGAGAAAATCAAAAAGATGTTTTAGTGTGGCATCCTAGTTCTTCGAGGGTGTTTATAGTTAAGAAAGGTTATGAAGTGATGTAGAACCTCCAGAAGAACCAACCTACACTTCCTTCCTCTTCTGGTTCCGTGCTCCTAAAGGAGTATTGGAATTCTATTTGGCAATTGAATATCTCTCCTACATTGAAGTACTTCCTTTGATAGTGTTCAAAAAATTTCATAGCTATCTTGGAAAATTTATTCAATAGGAAAAAAATTGCATCAAATTTATGCCCCATCTGTCGAGTTAAGCCTGAAATTATAGTGCATATGTTAGTTAATTATAGCCATGCTATGGCTACTTGGTTCCTATCATGCTTTGGATTTCATTTTAACATCCCTTCTTTTTTTAACTTTCAATGAATGGTGGTAAGTGGCGTCTCAAGCAAATCCCCTGTAAGTTGATTTGGTGGCACGTACAGCTTGGGCTATATGGCTCTCTCAAAATGAAAAAGTGTTTTCTAATCGTTCCATTGATCCCTTTCAGTCATAGAACCATGCTTTGGTAAGTTAAGAGCTTTCTCAGTCAAGTCTAGCTTCGGTATTGAGAAGTGTTCCCAGTCTCTCTTTACATATGAGTAATCATCCTCCTCAATGGCAGAGGCCAAATCTGGGAGTTATGAAGTTCAACATTGATGCTTCTTGCAAAGTCAATACAGGGAAATCGCTTGTTGCTTTTGTTTGTAGAGATCATAAAGGTAGATTTGTGTTTAGGGATGTTCATTCTTATTGGTGTTCTTCTTCAACTTTAGTAAAGGCTTATGCTCTAAAGGACGCAGTCATCTTTGCAAACCATCTTCATTTGCCAAAGATAGTTTGCCAATTTAACTCCTCGATAGTGACATATTGTGTGAATGACCACTTTAAGGGAATCCTTAGGAGTTAAAGCTAGTCATTGAAGATATCAAGGGATTAGCTACTTCTTTTGAGCAGTGTTCTTTCATTAAAATTCTTAGGAGTTGCAACAAAGTGGCAGACTGGGTTTTGAAGCATGAAGATCTTCGGCATAACCATGGTGACAGTTTAATATTCCTAGTGAGTTAAATCATTTGTTGCTTGAAGATGTATTTGAACGTCCTTGATGAATGATAATTCTTATTATTTTTGTTGGAAAGAAAAATATTGGATGAGAAAAAAATGTTAGTAGTTTATTTGCAAGTGGACATCATATTTCTTACATCTATTGGCTCATCTAAATGAAAGTCACAAGTAATTTACTAGCACCCACTAACAAATAACAAAAGATAATATAGAGGCTTTTTATTAAATTGAAAGTTTGAAAAAAAAATTATTTAATGAAATGAATGAGTTTGAAAAATATTGATAGAACAAGAGTGTTTTTTATCGATCTCTAGTGTAAATAGCAGGCCTTATATTGTAACTAGCGAACAAAACTACTTTTACCCCGTTCGCTAGTTTTACAAATGAATTAATTTTTTTTTGATTGCCCGTCTTCGAGTTCAACTAGAGGATTGAGATATATATAATATAAGTTAATAATTTAATGTAATATAAGTTAATATAATTTATTTTGATTAATAATATAATTAATATAATAATAGTATCTTTTCAAAAAATATAATAATAACATAATTAATATAATAAATTAATTTATGAAACTAATTTATTTTACTTAATAAATTAATGTAATAAAAGTGTGCAGTTAATATATTAGTGACCTATTAAAATACATTAAAACTGTTAATTATTTATATATAGTTATTATATTATAAGCTGTTTTGTTTATGTTAATAATTATCAATAAAATTATTTTGTTGATAATCATAATAATTATTAATATATTGCTTATATATTATTATATTAATATAATAATATTATTATGGTATATCAATGATTACAATAAAATTATATATATATATGAAATTAATATATAGCAGTATTAGTATATTATTAATATATGAATAGTTATTAAATTATATTTTATTACATTATCTTGATATAAGATAATTATTGAAAATAAATTAATAAAGATCTAAAATATATAAAATTAAAGCAATTAATTACAAATGAAGAGTTAATTATCATAATAAAACATATTATTAAAAATAATGATCTATTTAAATACATTAAAATTAAATAATAATAATAATAATAAACAAAACAAAAATTATTAATTGATTTAAAAAAAATATCAACAAGACAAAAGGCTGGTTGTGGTGCTTGCAGCAACTTTTTTTTTTTTTTAATTATTGGTCCCATGTTTAACTGGTGGATCAAGTGTTAGTTTTATTTTTTTTAATTTTATTTTATTTATAAAAATGTCTATATTTGTGACTAGAGGACCAGCAAAGAGGCAAATCTCTTTGTATGGTTCTATTAATTTCTACTTATGCTAGAAAGCCAATAAAAATCATCCTACATTCACAAATATTTTTTAAACTTATCCATTTTATTAGATTTTTTTTTTCAAACACCAAGTTTTATAAAAAGCCTAATTATAAACAGATAAATTTTGAGCTGAGTGTGAAAGATGGGATAAGAAAGAGGCACATATTAAGCAACGGAAAGTTAGCACAAAGACGCTGTTGGGATCTCTATAGAAGTTGGACAAGATTTTGAAGTCAACTAACGTAATTAAGAAAAATTATTGAGTGCAACAGATCCAGAGAAACAGAGAAGATAAGACGTCTTCCACCTTAACACATTGCATAACCAGCAACCTCATGGAGACTCACTCCTTAGAATAAAACAATGATCAAACATACACAAGTAATAGAAAAGAAGTTATGCTGCATACAAGGTTGCAAGTCTCAAATACAAAGGGATTAAGACCAATATTTGTTTCCAAGTTACAAACTACTCGTATAAACATTCCAAGAGCAAATTATATGCTACAATTAGAAGAATAAGCATAATAACTAAGCTACAAGTGAAATGGTAAACATCATCCTATATCAATTCAATTCAATAGAGAGAGAACTACCTTGGGCAGAAATGGTAGGTTTCAATCTACAGAACTCCACAACCACTTGTCTTTGTCCCGGTGATTGTACTACTAAAGCTTGAAACGTTTTAGTTGCATGATCAGGTGCATTCTTATCCTTAAGCCAGAAAAGTTATATAATAAAGGAGGCAACCAAGTAGTTGTGTGTTCAGCTTGGAAACCTTTACAAACTTGTAGTTTGCTTTCTACACAAAGAACATTTAGTTTAGAAGCTACAAAATGCTAAAATGACGAAAATAGCAACACAAACAACAAAAAACAATAGAGCAAACTGAACCTACCTGCTGCTTGTTGCACACCTTGATTGCCAAACTTGAGTATGGAATAGCATATCCCAAAAAATAGTCCGAGAGAGGTTGCGGTATAATTCGCTCAAATGTGTCAACATCAGGGATATATGGTTCGTCAAAGCCCAGCACGTCCACAAAATTAAAAACAAAACTGAACCAGAATGTACAAGTGAAATGTGCTAAGTGGTAAGTGCTAACCTAATATGCACCGGCATTACACAATATTTCATTAACAAAGAATATATTTCAAATACGCCTAATAGAAACAGATCAGGTAATATTCCATGGCATCAATGTTTTATGCGTTTTAATCTCCAATTATTGGAAACATTATAGAACAACAACAATGCCATGCATATATGATGATTTCAAGGGATTAAGAAAGAAGACTTGCATCATTGGCCTCAACAGCTTCAGCGTCCAATCTCAATTGTTCCGGTATCATTAGACGCTCATCATCATCATCCTGGGAGTCTGCAGAAATTCCATGTCCATAAGCCAACAACAAAACGGGTTTTCTTATTTCAAAAATTTCAATTAGTCCTTTTCGCTAACTGTCATTAACAAATTAATTTTTAATGTAATTCTCCTCTGATCTAAATAATAAGTTCTAAATAATTTTATCTCATATATGAAATATTTTTTTATATTATCTATTAAGAACTAAAATTTATTCATCTATAAAGTAAAGTTAACTAATTAATGCTAAAATTAAATGTGTTATAATTATTAGAATAATAAATATAAAAATTAAATATTTCATAATTATTTTAATACTAATTGTTGTTAATATATGATAAAAAAATTTAAATTTTTAAATCAAAAAATTAAAATAATAATTATAAAAAATTTTCAAAATAATTATGTGTCTAATAAAAACAGTTAACTTTCTTGTTGCTTGGGTAGTTATATAGTATATATTAAATAAATGGGTATATGAGTGGAGATTAGTTTTTTTTTTTTTTTTTTTTCATCCCATATTTTGCCCCTTTACTAATACACCTAATCTGAAAAATAGGGGGAAAAAAAGAAATTCAATTTGATCACAGTTATTTATTCTTTGCTTTGTGCCTTTACTCAAATGAACTCATGAACTGTTTATTGTAGGGACGCAAAAAGAACTGCAGGATGCAAGGCTAGTGGCAGGATATATATAGCAGACAACAAGTATGGGATAGGTAACATGAAACGTCATATATTTGGCTGTCCTAGGAGAGATACTAGAGATCTAAGTTAGATTTTAATATCTCAAAGTGATGGATTTATAGTGAATTATGGGAAATTTGATGGTGATGAGTTTAGAGAATTGATTGCTATTGTTGTTATTATGCATGGTTTGCCATTTCAATTTGTCAAGTGGGTAGGGATGAGAAGTTTATTATGTTATTTAAGACCTGATTTGCATGTCATATCAAGGAATATTTGTAGGCCAAATTGTATAAAAAATTTTAATGGGGAGAAGGCGAAGGTAAAATCTATATTAGAGTCTACCTTGGGGATTTGGTTTTTGTGAGTACTGGTGGTTATATTTATTTAACTGGGCTGCAAAAGAGAATATTAAATTTTTGTTATATGCCTCCTTCTCAAAGTGAAAAAAATTAATAACTTATTATGTAGTTGACAAATTGATACTAGAATATTTTTCTATTACAAGGCATTTAACTTTGAAAGAAAATATGTGTAGTGAAGATGGGTACCTGAAATCAATGACATAATTGATGTTTTGAAAATTTCAGAAGTATTGGTCTGAATATCACAAAATATTGACTGTTGCTGTGATTTTAAATCTTACGTACAAGTCGCATGTTGTTGAGGGTGCTATAAGAAACTTTATAGTGATGAGGGATATATATATATATATATATATATATATATATATATATATATTATTTGTTACTTGAAAATATCTCATGCCGATGCCGCCCGTAAATGATCCAATTGCTCCTGCTAGAGAAATACCTCCTGATAATATTAAGGTATGTGAAAGTTTTTGTTGGCATAGGGTTTGCATATCAATTGTTTATAAACTTCAGTTTGGCATTTTATTCATAATAATAATAATAATAATAATAATAATAATAATAATAATAATAATATTATTATTATTATTATTATTAGATTTTATTTTTAATAGAAATTTGAATTCTATTTCTATTTGGATTAGGTGAATGAATTAGTAATAGAATTTGGTTTTTTATAAAAATTTGAACACAATACATCAAATGCAATTATTATTATTATTATTATTATTATTATTATTATTATTATTATTATTATATAATTTGAATTTGATTTCTAAGATTAGTTAACATAAAAAATTATAATTGTTTTTTATTTAGGTGATCCAAATATAGTGAAATTTAATAAACTTTTTAGTTGTATGTTCTTTAGATATTTAACAAATATTGCATATTATGAAAAAGCTTTATATATTCTATATTTTTAAATAAATATTGAAAGTACACGTGTAATACATGTGTTAAAAAAGATCAAACTAAATTCTTTAAATAGACTTAAAAATTTATAGTTTTAAAATCAATATAAATATAAAATTATTATTGAATTTAGGTCAAACAATTTATGTTATAATTAAATATAAGAATAGAATATTAATTAAAAATATTAAATTTTGAAATACTTAATATTAGAATTTAAAATATAAAAATAATATATAATTTCACGAAAAAAAACACATGCTATAATATATATATACACACACACACACACACACACCATACTTCTAACTCAATAATACCTTTTTGGTGGACTCTAGGTGGACCCCACATATTATTTAAATAATAAGGCACGTACAAGCACCCTATAAGAAGACTTCAAAAGACCTGTTGAAGGTTACCAAGTGATTCTACAAGTGTTCTAAACTCTCAAGTGTTGAAAATCAAGCTAATTGTAAAGACAGTTATTTTTGTATGGGAAAGGCTTATGTATTTAGTAAGCGTTGCATTCTCTTTTGAGTAATTCATTGCAATCTTCTGTGAAATTATTCAAAATTTAGATTAGATTATCTTTATACTAGTTATAGTTAACATAATACCCATAAACTAATTTGAAATTATTTGATTTACATCCGAAAGTGAGTTGATGAGTCTAATGGATAGTGCTAGGCATATAATGGTTTATATAACATTTGCCATAATAGAACTATCAAGTGGATTGTATTTGAAAAGATGACATAGATAGATAGCACTACATCGATCTCTAAAAAAACTTTTTTCTTTTACTTTTTTTTTTTTCGGTGTCTGCATTTAAGCTTTTCAAATTCTATAACATTTTTCAAACTCAATACACCTCTTTTGAACTCCTAAAGGATAACACTTTTTTTCCTAAACCAAAAGGTAATATTTAGAATACAAAATAAACAATTTGCTTTGAAACAATAATTACAAGAGGTATATATATGATAATATGAAGCCAAATATTAGAAGATTTGTGGTAATTATTGTTCATATAATAAAGAGAATTACTAGATTGTTGATATATGTGTGTGTGTGTGTGTGTGTGTGTGTATAAACTCCTCTAGAAAATTATAACATTTTATCATAGTAATACTCTTTGCAACATATTTTTACAGAATAAAAAAAACCATATATTTCATAATTTGGATATTTGAATGCTTTTTCTTTTTAATATGTTCTTCGGATTATTTTGAAAACATATTCTTTATTCCTTCATTTTTGTAATAAATTTTTCATTATTTGTCATAGTTTTATATTTCATACATGGATAATTTGACATTTGAAAATAAGAATGATTTATATAATATTTATTTAACATTTATGTCAAAAACTAATTCGATTGAAACTAACCTTTTGCGCTAAATGCATTATAATCTAAGAAGCAAACATATATGACACTCTTCTTTTAAACAAAGATTCCCATATATATTAGTATATTTTACAAGCAGTGAGATGCAAGTCATGGCCGACCCATCATGTGATCATTGCCCATCATCCACATGAGATTTTTGCGCATAAAACATGTGACTAAATAAATGTGCGGCTCAAATTATGACTAAGCTATACAACAAAATAAGTCCACCAATTGGAGACGTCCTGTGTTGTCTTTTTCCTATATAAGAACAATGCAAAATCCGAGGAAATGGGTTCGTTCCAATAACAGTTCGATTGCTAAAGTTAAAGGGTTGGTACACTATAATTGCTACTCCAATGTCATCAACTTACCTAACCTTTTGTGTCGTCTACTTCTCCTCTCTATTTCCAAACTATCCTCCAAAACCATTCTATTCTCATCCACTTAAGGCCAAAATTAATAGTCACTGCTTCTAACTAATCCCATGTAAAAATTGTCAATTATGGTAGAGAATGTGAATCAAACTAAAGATCTCTATTCAGCTAAACCATAATTATTATATCATATGACTCGCAGCTAGGTCAGTGGATAATAATCATTAAGGAAAAATTTATGTTATAACTAACAGGTTTAAATTAAGGGAAAAAAGACAAAATAGAGCGACTTGAAGTGGAAGGTAACGTGTTGGGCAAGTGGATGGGGAATTTAATCCATTGTAAGGATGCTGCATGTGAAAGACTTTCTTGTCGCCATAGTGCAAGAGATAGGCTTCAATTTTGCATATCAAAAGCCATTATCAAATGTTGTAATAATAGTCATTGTATAGCTAGCCCTGCTACGTGTTCACTTCCTATAAGTCAAGTTCGGTTTCTATGCGTTTCAATGTGAATCATATCAAGAAGATTACAGTGTTGTATATAATATTATATTATAATATCGGAATTAATATAATTTTTAAATATTTAAAAAATAATTTTATTAATGTATGTAATTTTATCACTTTAAATAATTTTTATTGTTGATAAAATTATCATAAAGAATTAATAAATTATAGTCATAATTTAAAATTTTATGTAATAATACCATATATGCATGGCACTGTACTTAATCATTATCACAATCATTTTTTTAAAGAAAAAGAAATAATTAATGGATTAAATTCGTCTATACTACTTAATTTCTCTCATATACTTCCATATTCATCAACCCATTTATCAATGTCATAACTTCATATAATTATTTACAGTGTATATATATATATATATATATATATATATATAGACATATGTATTATAATATGAAATATAATGTATTTTAATGGATGCAGAGAGTATATACTTATATAGGATCCTATTACAAGCCAAATGTGAAAATTACTTAAAAAGAGAATATATATACTACCACTGCATGCAACAACCTATATAGACAAACCTAGTGCTCACCCAGATAAGATAGATTAGGGTTTTGGGCAACAGTAGAAAGTAAGTATCCAGAAACCCTAAACCCAGATATTTATGATTTGTTTAATCACAATTAAGTAACTGCATGTACCAGAGATCCTCCATGCTCCAATAGGTCTCAATAGTATTATTAGAATCAGGAGGAAATGTTCCTTCTGCAAAATTATTAGCGTCCATATTTCCTTGGTAGGAAGGAGGAGAATCGGTCTTTATCGTTCCTGAGATCTGGCTGCAGCTTGTGCTTCCATATTCGTTCATCTCTGATGAACTCTGCCCAGTCAATGCTTCTGCTTGCTTGATATGCTTCTGGATTCTAGTCCTCCAGTAGTTCTTTATTTCATTGTCGGTCCTTCCTGGAAGCTGCTTTGCGATTTTCGACCACCTGGATTAATTATTTGTCATATGTAAAGATTATCAGTCAGTAGAGGTTTCAGGATCAAGGATTAGTGATTGTAATTAGATAAATAAAAAGAACTTGAAAAGCTAAGGCAATAAACAATGAAACGTATTATATGATCTAGTCATGAAACGCTGGCATTAATTGCAAAATATGAATACTATATACTGTCATTGAAATAAGCTAACCAAGAACCCAAGAGTGAGTCCAAGTGAGTAAAAAAGTTTGTTCCTCTCAATACTCTAGATCTAGGAGTGCGCTCTTAAGATCATCTGAGAAGGAACTAGTCAAGTATCAATATCTCAAAAGAACAATAAAATATGCCTTAAATACCACTAAAATCCAAAAGAAAAAAAAAAGATAATCAAGAATGTGTTTGTATATACTAACTCTCTACGCAGTAAATTTTCTATCTATGGAGATAACTCAAGTATCATTGAACCAAATGCTTGTTTGTGTTCCTGGACTTATTTACTTTTCACACCTTTTTGACTATACTAAGAGTTTAAACGATAACTAATAGTTAATTATTAGCTGATATAATTGATAATTGATAACGATTTGATATTAAGTTTTTAATAAATTATGTTTGGCTATTGCTATTAATTCATAAAATGATTAGTGATATACTATTAATATTTTATATATTAAATTAAATAAATAAAATTCTAAATACAATAAAATAAAAATAATATATTTTTACATATGATTATAATATTGTATAATTTCAAAACATAGAATGCTATAATCATTAATATATTTTTATAAAATTTTAATAATTATTTCTTGTTAATATTAATAATATATATAAATATATTTTAATAATTAAAATATCACACATAAAATTTTTTTAAAAAACTTATATATATTAATTTAAAATAAATTAATTTTTATATAAATAATTAAAATATTATAATCCATAGTGGATATCTGAATAATAAAACTTTAAAAATAATAACGGGCAAGGATAATTTTAACTTTTATTTGGTTATTACCGCATAGATTAAAAAAAACTCCAAATAGGAGCAAATAGAATGAAGTTATATCCACTATTAGTTACTACTTTATTAGTTTATCAAACATATATTTTGTTAACTGTCGGTGAGAAATCTCTAATGTCTACTACGTATAACTTCATTTTTTTTTTTATATGAATGTGAAGTTGTAACAATGGAATGATAATTTTCATTTGGACTATCAAAACGAATATATATATATATATATATATATATATATATATATATATATATATATATATAAACATTTGTCACCCGCTCGACTGCCAACCTAGGAAAAGTTCAACTATAATAGTTAATATGGTGGCTTTATCTAAGGCCATGTTCCATGGCTGTAAATCAAAGTCTTAGGTAAGTAGACACCTCTCTTCAAATGTCATTGCAATAAAGCCAACAACACATAACAACAGTTGGAGTCTTATAGAATTATTGCGTGGCTCATGTTGATCAAGCTGCTCCAATCCATTTATTTCTTTCCTTTTTTTGTCTTCTACTCAACAATTTTATATAATCTTGAAGAAATTTTCTCTTTCGAAACAAAATTGATTTCAAATTGACTAAAAATTTTTTCGCAAACAGAAAAGAAAAAAATTGCTTCTAATCTAAGCTTAGAAAAATAATACATCAATGTTTATTTTTTTATTTTTAAAAAGGAAAAAATCTATTTCAAAATAAGAGTTCTTTTTTATTTGAAAAAAGAAATTTGTAATTTAAAAGAAAGAAAAAAAAAAGGGAAAAATTTAAAATACTTGTGGCTTATATATTGAGAACGCCAAGCCCATGTTCATCAGAAGATGGCTGACCTTTGTCTTAGAAAGGCCAAAACAGAATGTTCACTTTCAAACAAAGAGAAAGGCATTTCTTTCTTCTGAAAGGTAGTTAACATGTGGCCAATTGAAATGGGTTCTGCTAAAAATGGAAATATTTAATTGCCAAATCTCTTTGTCCTCTTTTCCTATTTCACAACGTGCCTAATACACAAAGCTAGCTGTAATATTAGGGTCTTTTATGAATTAAAATTTATTTATAAGCTAGCTGTAAAATTACCTAGAATTTTTAGCCCCTTACCAAACATTTGTGTTTTGGAGAGGAAGGCATTGTAAGATTTGTATACCATCATCCATTTTTAAATACTTTTATCTTTATCATTAAATTAAGATATCAGCTACATATTCTCAAAATTTAATTTATTAGTTTAGCAAAGAGAAATTTCAAGAAGTAGAGAGAAAGGGAAAAAAAAAAAAATTCAATCGTCTAGTTCTACATGTTGTGCATATGGTATAAATTTTTTGTGTCCTATTTTGAGAAAATCAACATATATTAATCAACCATTTTCACAACCACCCACCCCTCCCCCCCTCCCCTAAAAAAAGAACAAATTGTACCTTGGAGTGGGGATCCATCATTCTTCATGCATCTAGCCCCCATGTAGTACACAACTTGCCATGATCTCCAAATTGTTTTTTTTTTTTTTCCTTTTTCTTGCATTTTATGACGGAAAAAATAAAAATAATTTCTTCTTCAAACAATATGGATCTTGATGGTCTTGGGAGTTGATGATTTTGATGACTTGCCGTATGTACTACATGGAGGATAGGTCCACTGGGAATGATGTGCCCGAGCTCCATCATATACTAAAACATAAATTAGAGTGAAGGATGATTTTGAAAAACAAGAATTGGAAATGCAAGCACCTTTTTAAAGGAAAAAAAAAAATCTCTTAGTAATAGAAGTTTTCATATGTTCTTATAATAGAAAATAACATAAAAAACGCAATTTGGACTCAAAATCCAAAAGAAGAAAGAACTCATGGATTTTCGGTAGCCATGAAAAATTCAAGAATATATAACTTAATTGCTACACCAAAATTTTTTCTAGCCATAAGTTTTAAAACCCCATGTGTTGCAAATCTATTTCTTGGCTAGAAAAAACTCAAAACCCACTCTTCCAATTCCTCTCTCTATTTCCTTTAGATGAGAATTGTGCTTGTATTGATGATATATATAAGAGCTTACTATAAACAAAGATTGAGTCTCTCTTAATTTACCTTTCCACAATTAAAGGGAAGTGCAACAAATTTAAAACACAATATATAACATATATATATAAAAGCTATATCCATATATATTAGCTTATGATCAATACTTTCATATATATGATGTAGCATATGATATATTATACCTATTTCCCCACTTAGCATGCAGTTCCATGATCAGGAGTTCTTCCTCACGTGTGATGTTTCCTCTTCGAACATCGGGGCGAAGATAGTTCAGCCATCGAAGCCTGCAACTCTTTCCAGTACGTTTCAGACCTACCAAGGTAGATCAAGACCAAGAAAAGGCAGTTCGGTTACTAGGGTTTCTATAACTTACAAGAAAAGAAAAAGAATAAAAAGAAAAGGCTTACCAGCAGCTTTAGCAAGCGAATTCCATACACCTTCACCATGGTTAGCGATGTAGTCGATCAAGATCAAGTCTTCTTCAATAGTCCATGGCCCTTTTCTCACTTCTGCTTCCTGTGAATTGCATGGCCTTTTGTCCATTTTTTGTTTCTCGGAGAGAGAGAAAAAGAGAGATAAGGAGAGAGAAAATATGAGAAAGATGATGGGATATATTGAGGGTAGCTAGCTGTGGGTTTTATAGGAGAAATTTAATTAATTAAGAACAAAAAGTTTTATCTGTGTAATTGGGATTAATCTATGTGCTGGAAGAGGTATTTTCTTGGCCTAACTATGTTGCTAATAACAGTCCATGCATGGATGATCAATACCTATAGTTTGCATGCACGGAGGTACTTGGCCACCCAATAGAACGTAAACACACTCATCAGTCAAGACTTGTACGTGCCACACCTATGCAACGACAAAAAATTGTATACAAAATAGTAAAATAAATAATAATAGTTAAAAAGAAATAAGATTTATAACATGCAACGACAAAGAAAAAAAGGAATTAAAGTGATTTTTCTTATTGATAAAAATTGTATGCCTTATGCTCATTGGTTTTACTATAAAACTTTAGTGTATTCGAGCATTACGTGTTTGGTATCGTTATATAAAATTTAAAATTATGTGTATAATTTATTAATTGTTTATAATAATTTAATTAAAAATAAAAATTATTTAAAATAATAAAAAATTTCATATTAATAAAATTATTATTTAATATTTAAAAATTGTATTAATTATAATATCGTAATACATTGCCATATACGATATACGATGTTATAGTATTAACCATCTTAATCATCTTTTTATCAAACGATGTGATAGTGAAGTTACCAAGTTATCAACCCCTTCGTGAAGTATATGTTTTAGTTTATAACAAGAGAGTACAAAAATTTAATTTCTGATAGTTTTATTTAGCTCTCAAAAATACTTTTCTTTACAAAATATTGAATGCATATATCAAAAGATCTGTATATGTAATTTGAGATAATATCATGGTCATATCAGGATTTTCTAAAATCTTGTCAGGCTAACTCATTGGATCAAGTTACAAAAATGTTTTAAATCATTTTCGAGCTTTATCTCATATGACTCATAATTTTAATTTTTTAATAAAAATTTATTTTAATTTTATAAATATTTTATTATTTAAATTAGATCAAATTAGAGTAATTTATTATTATACTTTTATAGGCCATATTCCATAAATTACTGGCCAAGTCAAATCCAAAACTTTTTGAGTCATTTTTAATTTTATCTGAATTTTAAATTAAGAAAATTTGGTTTTAAAGCTAAAAAAGTAAATTGCTAAAAAAAAAAATCACCTAAAATATGCTTATTGTAGGAGGAATTTATGAGATAATTTACATTCATAGTCATTAAACTGTGACCCAAATTCTATGATAGCCAAATAACTTTTTTTTTTTTTTATAATGAAAGTCACTAAATCATAAAGTATTTCAAATCATTTTTTGATGAAATTTTTTGTAAATACAATTTCAATTGCTCCTTAAATTTTTTTTAAAAAAATGTGCATATCAATCCAAATTAGTTTTTTAGTTAATTTAACTCCTATAGTATTATTTAAAGGTTATTTAAGCCTAAGAATAAGAAATCATATTTTAAATATATAAATTTATTAAAATATAAAAAATTAAAAAATAAAAATAATGCTATTTTTATTCTTAATAATAATCCATATCTTGTCTAATTAATTATATTTTTATCTTTATTGTCATCTTGAATCTTTCTTATTGAGCTTTCTCTAATTTAATTTTCAGGTCACATTTGCATTTAGTTCTGTCTTTTTATATTTTAGATTTTTTTAAAATAAAGAAAATTCATCATTTTTCTTATTTAAAACAAAATTACTTCTAAATTTATTTGTCAAATATGGAATCTATATTTTAGATTTAATCTCTATGTATATGAAATAAATTATTTTAAAAATATTTTTATCATATAAACTTTTTCTTAATTTTGATTCGATTTTTAGGTAGTATTTATAGATACTAATTACTTCAATACCTTAAATCAATATGATGGATGTGTCATTTAAATCTATGTAAGTGTAATATGAAAATAATCTATAATTTTGTTATTAGAGAAGTAAAATAATAAATATCTAATAATAATATTTTAAAAATTAATTGAAATAAAGTTAAAATTTTTAAGAAAATTAATTCTAAAATGATTCAACTATTTCAGAAATAAAGTAGTAAATCTCAAGATGAAAATATAAGAGACTAATCCTAGTATGAGAGAAAAATTTTTAAAAAATTTGAAAATATGTATTTTCTAATATTTGCAATAATATCTATCTACTTGAGAAAAAAGATTTTATTTTTAATTTATTTTATATTTGTAAAAAAATTATTGATTTGATAATAAAAGGTTATTTTTATTATTTAAATAACGTTTAAATCTTAGTATATGATTAAATAATAAAAAGCAATAATTTGAATTAATATATATTTTAAAAAAATTTAAGAGGTCAATTGAATTTTTATCTATTGAAAAACTATCTAAAATTAATTTTTAATGTAAATTATAACTTATTTGTTTTCATAATAAAAAATTAATTATGTGATTATTATAGAATTTGAGCTACAAATTAATGACTACAGTTGCAAATTACCGAAACTTATATAATGTTGGACGATTGCATGTAGAGATTGGAGTTTCTACTCGTGAGGCTTGAACAATGCTAATATTGAGAATTGGGTGAGTTTATTTTTTGAAAAAATATATCTCCTTTTCTTATCCCTTCAATTGTCTAATAGAATAAGAGCAATTGAGTTCGAATTGATTACTATTTCCCACCACTCGACAATCCGTGCATGTGCAGCTATAATTTGATAAATTATTTAAACATATTCATCTTAAATACACTCATTATTTATTTCAAAACAACCTTATCCTAATCTCACATGTAAATTTACCATACAGAAGCCAAGTATAAAATTCCTGTTTCAATAAAATAAGATACAATAAAATAAAACTTTCTAACGCTAATAGCACGTACAAACGGAGAGTCTTCTGTACTGCTAAATGGGTAAATTGCAAAAATTTGATGTCTTAACTTTTTAATTTTTTCTTATTTTGGTATTTAGATAATTTTTTTATTTCAATTAAATGTTTAAATTAGTAAAATCATTTTTAATGTGGTATTTTCTCTGATTTGAACGGATAAAATTTATAACTTTGTTACATCCATTTGACTTGATATCAGATTCTATATATTATTTCAACTAATTATGTATCTCAAATTTAGATTCAGAATTTGTTTACTTTAAATATAAAATTTGTTCATTTTTTTATTTTACTTCCTATATATATTTGAATAATTTTACAATTTAAAGAAACAAAATTTGCTCAAATATATATAAAAAGTAAAAAAAAAATTCGTGTTTAAAGTAAAAAAATTATGTGTCCATACATAATTAGATAAAATAATGTACAAAATATGATATGAGGTTTGATAGATTTTCACGTAGCAGTCACTGATTGTTTAGATTAGAGAAAAATATCATATTGAAAATAATTTTATCAGTTCAAACATTTAATTAAATAAAAAATATTTAAATATCAAAATTAAAAAAATTCAAACACCAAATTTGTAATTTACCCTTGCTAAATTTTAGGCATTGTATTATGTTTATAAAATTTTCTTTTTCTATTGTACACTTTGATTTACAAACACTTTAATGTTTGCCATTAAAATTGTAGCCAATTGACAACAATTAAACACTGTCGTGTTTATAAATATGCAATATCAAATAAATGACTTTATAACAATGAATTTCGTATTAATTTTTCAATAATTTCAGGACAATTGTTTGTTTTTATATGTATCACTTTTAATTTGTTAGTTAGGATGACAATTGCAATTAAAATCACAATTGTAACGGTTCTTGTTCAAACTTTCTATTAATCAATTTATCAATTTGCATGTGAAGATCCAGATATTCGTTAAAAAAAATGTAAACCTAAGAAAAACAAAATATTCATATATTCAAAATATAAATATATAAAAGTATGGGATAAAATAATTGAAGTGAAAAGTTGTTTGGTTTAAGTCACCAATTATTAGAATAATTATTATCGTTTTGAATTTTAATTCTTGCTTCTAGATAATTTTATATTTATATTTTAATCAAGACACCAGTTGATAAAAAAAATATATATTTTCATAGGAGCTGTCTGATTTAACTGTTGTTAATAGTTAATAAACTGATGAATGTTAATTGATTAATCTATTTGTATAACTAAAAAAAGTTATTGCTACTGCCATGTAAAATGATCAATAAAAATATAATTTATTTAAGTATTTTATCATATATCTTGTATTTTATCAGTGTATTATGAAAGTAAAAATTAGTAAGATATGGATAAAAAGAATAAATACTGATTTTTATATGTTTGTAATAGAAAATAACTTTTTTCCTATAAATATAAAAAATTATATTTTATCCAAATATTATTTGTAATATTTAATAAGATTTACTATTTTTTATGAATTAAAATAAATCTTTAAAATTGATAATATGGTCCAAGTGTCCAATCAACAGTTAGCTGATTTTTTAAAAAAAGGAGCTCTAAAATGGAGTCTTTTGTATCAGCAGTTGTTTGGTGTTTCAACAACTAACAGATGCTCATTCTTATCATTTGTCAAGCAGATTGGCATAAGTCTGAACTACTTAATTAAATAAAATTTATTTATTTTACACAGACGAGTACAAAATTGTGGTTTAGAGGATTCAATGAACTTAAGAGAAAAAAAAAATTCATGTAACATATTCAGAAAAGGGTATGGTAAAATATTTTGCTTGGCTTTAAAAAAAAAATGGAAATTTTTTATACAAGACAATAGTTTAACGTTTAATGAAATCGAAAAATTAAAGGCCAACAAAATAGGATTTTTTGCACCTAATGATCTAGGTTAATAAAATAATAATTCAGTCCTTTTCTTTTGTAAAACAGTTTCAGTCTTGAGTGGCATCAGTTACCTATATTAACAGCTCACAACTCATTTTTTCCACCATTATAAACAAAGAAGTGTTTATAATGAAAAGCTAACAGCTCTTTCGAAAAATTATACTAGAGCCTCTCATAGAAAAAATATTTTAATATCGATGTATTGAAAAAATATTTTATTATTTTCGATGTATTATATTAAAACCGTTAGATGAGTGATATGTATAAATTAATTAATTATGTGTCACTTTTTTATTATTCAAATGTAAAACACATAGATATAGATTGCTCATTCAATAATATAATGTACTACATTCAAAGTAGCACATAATTACTTCCTCAAAGTAGTTGTAACTAAATTGAAAAGTTATAAGGTTTGATAAGGTTAATTTTATTTAATAGGTGAGCTAAATAATTAACAAAATTACTATTTTAGAGTGAAACAACCAATAAAAATATTATAGAGTATGAAAACTATTATAATAATATATCACATTTATCATAATCGTGAAAGTATGCAAACACAAAAAAAAATAAAGCAAATATAACAACATTATGTGACTCACCTTCTCAACATGACTACACTTTTAGGTACAATTATATAACTAAACTCAAAACTAGCTCTCTAGTTCATCAATCCATTATTCTCATGACACCATATAGTTATAACACATTATATATTATTAATAGTAAATAGAATAATTTATTTCTTTTATTGTTCTCTATATATTTTTTTAGATTATTAATTGCTTTAACTTTCATGAATCACCTATAATATACCAAATAAGAGATAGTTTAAGGTGCTCCAAAAAGATATGAGATTGAGAGATGCGTGCTTGTATATGGTAGGTGAGTTCCATATTGATTTGGGATGAGTTGTGATGAGGGTCTATAAAAGCCTTAGTTTAGCTACTATTATAATCTTAATTAACTATTTTATATCGCGTGATTTAGCTACTTATTCACAAATTATATAGTACGATCAGATTCAGTTATTGCAATTACTATTAGAGCCATCTTAAGTCTGTAAATTATGCAGAGCAGATGGGACTACAAGAAAATGATTACCATGGTTGCAGCTGAAATTAATGTGGGATTCATTTTCTACCGAAGTGGACACTTCTCTCACCACCTCAAGCACACTAACTGTTTTATCTCCAAATTGAACTCTGTTAAAAGTTGAATTTATCGCATAAAGTTATTGGATTGTTATACTGTGTATATGTAAACTGAGCACCCTCTTCTTTCGAGCTAACTTTAAAAACGAGTAATACCCAATCTCATTTGACATGGTATCACAGCTTGGCTTTTGTCTGCGACGATGGGTATAGACTTCGACCCATTTGCATGTCATGCTAGGCTTAAGGGCGAGGGTTAAAAATTTCGTCCTATATTACTAAGTTACAAGCATTACAAAATATGAGATATAAAGGGACGTTAAATATTTAGGGTCCTCAAATTTACTAACTTCAGAATTATTAGGGACATTATATTTAATTGTCTCAATTACTTCTAAATCAAACTAAAGGGGACACTAAGACTTCAAATTTCAAGGTTCTCTCGTTTGATCTTTAGGTCATAGCGTAAAATTGTTTTATTTTTTTTTCCTTCTACCTTCCATTTCCCGCTTATTAGATCAACGCGCGTCTTATCTCTAATTGTGGACATATCTTCAAAACTATGCCTTCAAATTTTGTTTTCAATTTCGCTCACTATTTTCTCGTTATTGTGTCTCATCATCTTCTCAATCTAGATCGAGGCCAATAGTTTGTTATTATTTGTCATTTCTAATTATTTGGATTCTTTAAGTAGACGAACAGACAATTAGGGTTTAGCTCTTTTTCAATTATATGAGTTCTTGTTTCTCAAGATTGCATTACGCATTTTGGTTGATGCTTTGGATCATTTAGTATTTATTATTGTGCAAGTGAAACCTTGATTCTCTAAATAACTTTTAGAGATTGATGCAATGGTTCATTCCTAGTTTTTTCTTCTTTCTTTGTCTCTCTTTCTTTATTTTGCTTGAGCAATTGACAACTTGCCCTCGGATTCTCCTAACTGGGATGCTTTGTTTGGGGAGCGTGGGTGGGGTCATGGCGGGGAGAGAGACGGGTCGGTTGGGGATTCGAAGAGAGTGAAGAAGAAGAAAAACAGGGCTAAGAAGAAGCGATTGGATTGGAAGAGTGAAGAAAATAGGAGTGACGATAAGGAGGAAAAGGGAATAGAAGGAGAAAGAGAAGGGTTGGGTTTGGGTTCGATATCAGGTTGGGTCAAGCCGAAGTTGGTTTGTTTGCGCCCGTTTACTTCAACCAGTAGTGCTACACAAAGGAAGATCAAGCAGCAGTTTGATCAGCTTGTTAAACGCAATGAGAGCAAGGGATTAACATTGGCGCAGGTTTTTCGCCCCCTTTTCTAACGCTCTTTTTCTTTTATTTTAAAAATTCAGTTCAGTTATGTTTTCTTAAATTAGGTGTTGGATGGTTAAAGGTTTGCAAAGTGTTCTTTATGGATTGGCTGGCCATGCTAATGAAGTTAAGTTTTAGGATTATTTTAATTAGGAGATATTTGGATACAATTTTGTTTGCTAGTCCATTTTGTGATTTATTTTGGTTAAGAAATTGTGTTTTATTCCCAATTTTTCATTTTCTATGAATGAATTGAGGCTTTTATCCTGACTCTTCCCCATTAGAAGTCTTTGCTTATGGCTTGCACATGAAACTTTTACGTGAAAAAATTATTCAGCTAACCACTAAATTATGGATTTCTTGTAAAACAAAAGAGCCAGAAAAAGAATGTACGAAAAATTTTGCATTTTTAAGCTTACAAAGTGGTTTTGTGTTGAAAATATCGCCAATTAATGAAATGGCTAGATGATATTCAAATCATATAAGAAAAATATCTACAATTCTATAACAGAAATTTCCAATTGGATGTTATTTAGCGCAGCAATAAAAGTTACTAGGCCAAAATAATTGCAATCTTATTTTTTTAAATATATATATATATATATATATATATATATA
>CATIWR010184349.1:0-22871 GCA_949677035.1 Omphalea diandra | reverse complement strand
TATATATATATATATATATATATATATATATATATATATATATGTCGATTTTTATAATTTAAATCTAAAAATCACTATAAAAAACAGTTTTTAACTATATATATCTATACTGACTCTATTTGTGTAGATTTTTATATTTTTTTTTTTTTTTTTATTTTTATTTATATTATAAATATATATATATAGATATATATATATATATATATATATATATATATATATATATATATATATATATATATATAATAAAATATTATTTGTTATTATTTTTATGTTTAATTATTGATTATATGAAAATGATCAATATTACTTAAATTCAATTCAATAATATAACTATTATCTTCTAAAAAAAATCCAAATAACATAGTAATTTCACACCTTTAAATAAAAATTATTGTGATAGATAAGGAAAAGTGAGATTAAAAGTTCATTCCAATAACATCACATTACAAAAATATTAAATTTATAACTCATTAAAATTAATATAATAATTTTTTTAAAAGAAAAATATAATATAAGAATAATTATCAATATAGTAGATAATAATAATTTTATATTTTTTGAGCTAAATATAATGATGGTTTTATATGCAACATAATTGTAATTACTTTAATTCATTAATGACATTTTGAACAAAAAAAAAAAAATACTGCTTCTCGTAAAACCAGCGTTTAATGTTTCTTGCAAACCTTAATTTTTTATTTTTTAAACCAACTTTTGGTAAAACAACCAAACATATTTGATTCTGAATTTTTGTTCTAAACCTGCTTTTTGAACTTAAAAACTCAATCCCAAACGGGTTTAAAGTGCATTTGAATGTCGACACAAATATTATTGAAAATAAGAAGATTGCGAATCAAAAAGTTGTTGAATGAGGGTTGGTGGTAAATCTGTGCTTGACAATGAATGATGCCTAACTTTTTCTTAAAACTCTTGTTGTTGTGTTTAACCTAATAATTAAGAAAATAAAAAAATCATTTTCTTTTAAAAATAACTTAATTTTTTTACTTAAAATTATATTTCCTTAGACTTATTTTTTTGAAATTTTAAATATTAAAATATAAAAAACCTTTTGAAAGATATTATCACAAAATAAATGGAGCTAAAACCCTTCGTGGGTTTGTTTGTAGGGTCTATGATTAATTCAATCCTCTTGTACTTATAGCAATTGCTGGAGTATTCTTAGACTCGTTCTCAACTATAAGTCAAGCTTCTTTTTAAAATGGTCATGGCAGCAATGACATGAAAGAGTGGAAGGATTTTTGCTGATTATTCTTTGATGGGTTCTACATATATCCCTTGCCTTATCCTCTCTCCGTGTCCCCCTAGCAAACTTCATGTCCAACGTTATCCCATTATCTATAATAGGTGTTCCATGTCTGATGAAAAAAGGCTAAAAATTAACTGCATTAATTGTAAATTTGCCATTGCCCTAGATTTTAAATAATTAGTTAATTAATTGAATAATTAATTATTATTTTATTAAAAGTTATTATTAAGTAAATAAAATAATAAAATAAAATGTTAAAATTTTATAAGTTATGCAAGGATATAGTTGTAATAAAAGATTGTCTATTGATTTATACATTTAATTTTATATGGCATAATTTCAAAAAAAATTAAATTTAAATAAAATAATTTATGATAATCAATCAAATAAATAATATTAAGTATTTTACAATAAAAAATAAAATTAATAAATAATTATGAATTATGTATACATATATGAGATAATTATAATAAATGTTTATTTATTGATTCATATTTTTATTTGTGTAATTTGCATGATGTAATTTATGATAATCAATCAAATAAATAATATTAAGTATTTCATAATAAAATTAATAGATAATTATAAATTACATATACATATGTGAGATAATTATAACAAAAGATTATTTATTGATTAATATTTTGAATCTTGTATAACATAGTCTTAAAAGAAAATTTGTTAAATTTGAATAAAATAATTTCTAATAATCTATTACATTGTCGTAAGTCTTATATACTCAAAATTTAAACAAACCAATATAATTAATTTAAAATTTAGCTTCTTGTATAAAATTATTACTTTTTAGAATTTTTTAATTTTATATTTATAAGTTATTTAAAATTTTTATTTTAAAAAAATTTTAAGATTTCTATTCATAATTTTTTTTATTATATGTCTTAACTTTCTATTTAGAATTTTTACTATTAATATTATTCAATTTTCTATTTAGAAGTTCTTTTTATATGGTTATTAAATTTTTGAATTACTTATTTAGAATTTTTTTAATATGATAAACTCCATGTTTTGATATAGTCCAACATTAGTTTTAACTGGATGATAATATAAATAAATATTGGACATTAAGTAGATCATATAAAGGATTAAGAGTGATTGAGAAAAAATTTATCCTTCGTATATTTTTATGAGAAATATCTATCCAAGCCCTTCAATAAGTTAGACAAAAGATATTGCATGGTCATGCAGTAATGAATTGATAGAGATTGTCAATGTCATTTTACATTAGTCTACTTAGAGATCGAGAAAGAATTAAACTATATAAGAATGACATGACTCATGCCTTATGCTCCATTAAGATATAATGTGACAAAAGGGACATAATACTATTTGTGAAATAAGTTAGGTCGGATTATTGACTTTCACATAATTTATGTGGTCATGATCTCTTGCTAAAGGTCATTTATGACTTGTGGGTCAGAAATAGGTTTTAGGCCACTGCCAACATTATATCTTTTTAAGATACAAAATTGGCATAAAATATATTAATTGTTAAGACCACATTTTAGAAGTAGCCTGTTTGTGTTGACACTTAGAGAGGGTGATCATCATTTGGTGAAGGTTTGATCTAACTTCAAGATCGAGATAGGGTGTTATCGGTGTAAACCCTCTCTCAGTCTTCTAACAAATCTATCACTTTTGGTAAGGATTGGTAAGATTCACATCATTTCGTTTAGATTTAATCGAATCACATAGATCTTTGGTGAGATTCTTTGTAAAAAAAAGTTTTATTTTTTACTAAGTTTGTTTTATGAATCTTAATAATCTCTCAAGTGACAAATGAGTGGAAATTAAAAGAAGAACAATTAAGCCCATACTTGTGGCATTTAAAAAGGATGGTACAAAATTTTCGAAAGATCGTATTGCATCACCTACCGTGAAAGGACAACGCTATGGTTAATGCTCTAGTAACTTTGATTTCAATCTGGGATGGATTAAAAACAATGTTGTTGAAGACTCTTATCAAACTTAGATCCATGATGTCATGTCTTGTCTATAGAAAGAGGCACAAGTGTCGATGGAGAATTCACCTCTGGTACTATGATGTGCAAAGATATTTAAAAAGAGGCAAGTACCCTAAAGGGATGAAATGAGAGATAATGAAGCAATTCAAAAATTGGTATCATCATTTATTATCCACAACAATATAAAAGAATGCCCAATAGGATCCGTTTAAGATGCCTGGCATAAGAAGAAACAAGTAGGGTCATGAATGAAGTGCATGTAGGGATTTGTGGCCCCCATATGAATGGCAAGATGTTGTCTATAAAGATTTTGAAAATGGGTTACTATTGGACCACAAGGATTGTATTCAGATGGTTCGAAGTTGTCAAAAATGCCAAGTTGATGGCAGCCTCAATCATTTGCCATCGACTAAATTACAAAATCTGACATCACCTCGCCATTCATAGTTTAGAGTATTGATCTGATTGGGGAAATCAGGCCAGCTTCTAGGAGGGGGCATAAGTACATTGTGCTAGTAGTGGACTATTTCATGAAAATGGTCGAACTTGAAGCCTTCAGTAAGCTAAGAGCAAAGCAAATGACTCAATTTATTTAGAAGAATCTTATTTATCGATACATCATGCCACATCATATTATTACAAATAATGATGTTTATTTTCAGGTTGAGGTTAAGATAATCTTGAAGAAGTATAGGGTGACCCACCACAAGTCGTCACCATATAGGCCATAAGCTAATGGAGCAATTGAGGCAACTAATAAAATGTTCAAAAACATATTTTCAAAAATGATCGAGACTTACAATGACTTGTTAGAGATGTTATCTTTCGATATGGGGTTATCAAACCACGACAAGGATATCAACAAGGATGATATTCTTTATTATACATAATGAAGGTGGTTTGCTAGTTGAGCTATAACTAAAGTCTTTATGAGTACTGGTCTAGTCCGAGATTCCTAAATACAAATGGGTGAGAAACATATTTGAGCAGCTGGCCATGTTGGATGAAAAGAGAATGAAGGCTTTGTACTATATTCAATTGTATAAGGCTAGAATGGCCCATACATTTAACAAGAAAGTCAAGTTGAGTACAATAAAGATTGGCGATCTTTTGCTAAAAGTAATTCAGCCCTAAATTCAAGTCAAATTAAGAAGGTCCCTATGCAGTCAAATAGATATATTCAGGCTGTGTAGTGAAATTTTTAGATATAAATGGGAACTAGTTTACCAAGATAGTGAACTTAGAGAGGCTAAAGAGGTACTTTGGTGAGGTGTGAGGAAAAAATAGAAATAGCCCGCTAGTGAAAAACTTAAAAGGAAAGTTATGTAAAAGTTAAGGCATAAATAAATAAAAAACAAAAAAAAAAAGAAAAAGAGAAAAAAAAAAAGCTCACTAAGTCAAAAACCTGAAAGGACGGCTTAGGTAGAAGTAATAGCATAAAAATTATATATATATATATATATAAAGGGTTTTGTTCCATGAAAGATCATTGTCTGATATTTTTTATAGGATAAAGAGGATATCTGCAACTCTAAAGGCCACGTAGCCATGCCATATAGTTTTCATCATCTTTAAGATAGGGATCTCTACCAATGAAGAAGTTATAAACGTGGTGACTAGTCCAAATAGCCTCAACTTGGTCAAAGAAGCGTTAAGACAAAGGACCTTAAACAAAGCAGGACAAGAAATCTACCTTAACTAAGGAGAGCTAAACTAATGGTGCAACCAAGTTGGGTCATAAAACACACTTAAGGTCAAAGCAGGAAGGATGACGCAGTCTCTATAAGTCTTTGTGGTGACATTTGACAAATTCCACCATAGATAGCTCCAGTGAATATCGGTAACATTGATATGAGACATCCACTCACCCCACCTAGCTCTAGTAGCAGTAGGCCTCGATGGATGATAGTTTGAATGGTGTCATAAGTAGTAGAGCCTCACGTCCACAGTAAGGTTAGCTAACGAGTTAAACCTCTCTTGCAGTTATATCTGAAAAAAATAAAAAAAAAAAAGAAAAAAAGAAGAAAAAGTGAAAAAAAAAAAAGAAGAAAAGAGAAAATATGTTAGGTTGAAACCCAAAAAGGCCCTTTAAGCAAAATGAGCAACACGCTGCATTGAAAATCTGCAAGGATGGTCCAAACAAAAGTTAGGGTAACAACAAAGAAAATAATAATAATAATAATAATGAAATAAGTGAATGTTAAAAGAGGTTGCATGAGAAACCCATACTAGAAGCAATAATAGGCTTTCAGAGGAAAAATCACTAACACCAAGGGCTATTTTGCCAAAACCCATGATGGTCTCACCCATAATTGTCCAAATAGGAGTCCTCTCTGATTAATCTCTCCATCCTCTTTCCATAATAAATGCTCGCCCATTAGAATTGTCGCCATAATATGAGCCTATGTTGCCCGAGCATGACCCCTAGAAGGGTAAAGAGTGAGAAAAAAAAGCCATAGGGATTTCCTCCACACCTAATTTTTACTTAGGCACCTCATCATATCACATGCCAAACAGCTCCATCATCTTCTAAATATATAGGTAATCCAGCTGTGGTCGAGCAATCTGGTTTATAGCCATAGCACGATAATCAAGAATAAATCTGAATTCTTCTAGTAGAGGACAGATATCAATGCCTTTAACGTGAAAAGTACGATAATGGAATCCCATAGATCACATGCCGCTTGAAGGAAATTTATGTCTAGACAGACAAATGAGAGATGACAAAGATCCTCAAGACCCATCTAAGGAAGATTGAAATGAGAGAGATCTTAAAAATGCTTTTACTATGGTTTGAAGGCTGGAAATGGTGGGTTTGAAGAGCTAAATCGCGGGTGGGTATTTGTAGAATATAAGAAGATTGATTAGTTTCTTATAGTTATATACTAATGTGCAAGGTTGTATAGCCCACTTAAGCAGTCTGTACAAACAATAAGTGGTCTATACACATGACTTTCTAGGCTATTCAGACTTATTCCCTTAGGAAAATTTGGATAGCATTTTCTTTGTACTTAATGCTAGGAAAGTCATGTGTTCTTATTTTAAGACATATATGTGAACATGAAAGAGTAAAATGGTTCAACATACACTTAAAAGATATATTTGTAGGCAAAAACTAAGATTATGCACTAGAAAACCAAAGAATTTCAAAATTTGACAAAAGTAAAGGTAAGATCCCCCTAATGTAACCTATGTCCTATCATCTAAATGATCATCCAAAGTCAATTGGGCTTTCAAATCACCCAACTACCCACTACAATTGTGCAAAAACTAACAGTTTTGGAGTGTAATGTACTATAATAATAAAAAAAAGAGAAATAAAACCCTAAAGTCTAAGGGTGCCTGACAGGCTTATCTCTCTTTATTCTTTGAAGGTATTGCCTCATCATCCCCTTATCTATTAATGGCCACAAACTCACCATCAAAGTTCTCCACGACCATTTATGTCAGCATTTCTATCTAGGCTTCAACCTCCGTTAAGTGTTGATCCTTGTCTTGAAGGTCATGTGTTAGGCATTGGACTGTCTCCCACAAGATACCTGAGAGTTAGGATGGGTAGGACATAAAGCACACAAAGGCATGAGTCATAAACATACATGCATATTCTCTCATTTGTTATTGGCATTTTGTTACTAATCTACATGGACCATGTCTATTTTGTCACGACTGTCTTCAAGGTGGCAATCAAGTCTGCCATCACCTTAGCCTAAATGCAGGGGATTTATAAAAGAAAAAAACACTATAGTAACATAAGATTCTAATTATAACCAGTAATAATATGGGTTAAAATGAAAAAAAAAACTCACATCGGTGTTTTCATACAGCTCAAAGGTGTAGCCAGACCAAGTAAGTTGTAAGACATCATTGATCCTGTCAATGATGCCATGTAGGACTCCACCATGTTATCCAATACAAGATCTTGCTGCTTACCACAATAAGCTCTAACCCTCTAGACATAGACCCATGAACCCTCTTACGACCCTAAGCAGTAGGTGCAAGTGCGATGGCTCTCTGTGTGACATGCACGGTAGTCCCCCAAGTCTCATGTTGGAGAACAATCCCCTCATCCGCTTCATGCTACAAAAATGCTTGGATAACCATTTCTAATAGTAAGAAAATCCTAACGAAGGCCCTAATCATCTAGGTCCTATATAAGGTTTGGTCTGAGATAAGCTGCTCCCTTGGAACATATCTCATCATTGTTTGGAGCTCTATACTCTCCTTCAGGCCCACAACCCACAACATGTTTAAGGGCTGATGCTAAAGGACTAGCTGAGTGTCTAAACTCTTTCACCAATGGAGAACTCACTTGTCCATATACCATTCATGAAGGGAGGGTTCTGCCATCAGATGCATCCTATTGGAAAGGCCCTCCACCTTTACTACCTCCTATAACCATGCCTATATAAGTCCCCTTTAGTCAAAACACAACAGTAACAAAAAGCAAACAATCATTGTAAGTATAAAACTAGGGAATATTGGATAAATGGTTAGAACTAATATAGATTTCCTTTTATGGGATGGTAATATCTGATTAAGGGAGAAAGTGTTCAGGCGAGTAAGCCTGCCACCTACAGAGGGCTTCACATGAGATGTAACACTCTACCTAAGGAAATGAGGGTAGTAGCCTTGCATGTCATCCATAGGGTTGTTCCTTGCTAGCAAGCCTAGCTTGAAGGCCTAAGCCTATCAATGAACATAATATTAGCTCAAAAATAATGAAAAGAAATAAAACACAAAGAAGGGTTAAGAAGTACTCATAATAAGCACTTTCCAAATGCCACACATGTACGACTTGTCATTGCAGTGTAGGCCCAAATACTGGTATAAGTATGTTGGTACCATATAAGAAGCTAGATCCTTCAACATTGGTGAAGGAACCTTAGGTCCTTTAACACTAGCACCAAACAAATCTCAGTTGTATAAGAAGCTTTAGAGAACATAATCCTCAATAGAGCATACAACAAAAACCAATAAATGTGTTGATTTACTACCATATTCGAGTTGCCATCAATAACCCAAGGAGCACTAGCCTGAATGTTTGATCGTGCAAAGGTTCAGCTCCTCTTGCTCTAGGGAACATAGCTAAGAAGCTAAAAAAAATGTTATCCATCTAGAGCATCAGCTCTTGTACGCTAGAGTTGGTGGGAAGGGGGATGCCCACAAAGTGAATCCTAAACACATATGTGAACTCCTCCCTCCCTTAGGTGATGGTAAGCTTTCCAATTAGTAAAAGGTGAAAAGTGTTAGTTGTGTCCATCCACTGCTTAGCCAAAGCCTGAATCATTGAAGAATCGATCATCAGGTCCTTTTCTGGCAAGGTTCGAAGAAGAGACATGAGCCTAGTCCTCTTTAAGTGGGTAATAACTCACTGGTGTAGCACTCAAAACCATTCCCTAGTTGGGCCCATCCTTCTGCCTCCTTTTTAGAAGGAGATGTCGCCCTAAAAAGAGAAAAGAAAGAAAAAAGAAGCAACAAACACTTAAAGTCTAAAGAAAAAAAAGAAGAAGAAAGAGAGAGAAAATACTATAAGTCATGATCGAGGTAATAAATCAAGCGACCAAATAGGAAATGAAAACCACATCAAAATAAAAAGTGATTATCCTAAAGCTATTCAAAGCTATCCTTGAATATTTTTAAAACTAGCTTAGTGTTTGCATGCAGAAAGAGATTCCAAAGCAATGCCAAAGATCTACAGTGTAGGAAAAGTTAACAAAAAATTGAAAAGTAGTAAAAAGGCAAGGGAAAAAGTACTTACCATTCCCGAGGTGGCTATAACTAAGTGATGATACACATTGTAAACTATTAGTGTGTCACCATGCAAGGGAAGCCTATTAGAATCATCTTTGTCATCATGCCTGCTAAGGGGCTCACCTTTTCAAAGCCCCACAGAGAACGTAACTACTCTAAGGCATCACATGTGACAATGTCCCCATCGAAAAACTCCTCTGAGATGTCAAACATCTCATCATTGGTGAAATCGATCATGGAGTAGTCTTATGAAAGCATAGGAAACCTAAAAGTTAAGTCTAGAGAGCTTAAGTGAAAGAAAGATGAGAGAGAGAAAGTGATAGCATAAATGGGCCTGAGGCTACCAAGGAGGCTTATATAAGGGAGATGATCTGTACAACCTAGCGTGGTATGTATAAACTATCCTCTATACTACAAAGCTAGGCTTCGACAAGTGGTATGTATAGAAAAGCCATTGTCAGTATAGCCCACTAAAAGCTATATAACCATAAGGAGAATAGGCCTATCAAGCCTAATTATGAAATCACCCCTAACCTGTTTCAAGGCCTAAATTATCCATCAAATCACCAAAATACCCCTAATCCTATTAATGCCTTAAAAATGTAATCTTTTATAAATTACAAATTATAACACTTTTGACTCCCTCAAGACCACTAAAAAAATCTCAAAAGAAAAATTTACATCCCACGGCCATTTGTACACCTAGAGGATAGGTGGACAACATTTGTTTCTAAGCCCATTCTTTTCAACAAAGTTAAGTCCCCAAATAATGAAAAGAAACATGACAACATGATCTAATATTACAAAGCCAAGAAAGTCAACTCCTTAAAATGCTAGAGGGGCCAATGTGACACCAAGATCCACCTCAATAGGCACCCTTAAGTAAGAATTCGTAGTCAAAAGATTGAGGCACTTCTTAAAAGATTCAAGAACATTAATAGTTATAAGAAGATAGATACAAACATACTAAATGCAAAGATGCTCAATTCCTACTAGAAAGCTACCAGAATATCCTTTGTACCTATTAGAGAGCTACTAAAGAATTCAAAAAGCCTAGTACCTACTAAAAAGCTGTCAAAACATCCAATAATTACTAAAAAACTATTATAACAAACTTAGTGCCTACTAAAAAGCCACTGTAATGCCCATTACCTCCTTAAAAGCTACTAAAAATGCCCAGAAAGCACTGGTACCTATGAGAAAATTATCAGAACAGACTTTAGTACATTTTTGAAGAGCTGTTAAAAAATTATATCCTTTGGTATCCTTACTAATGTTCACATTTCTCATATTTGCTTTATTGTGTCGTGTTCAAACAATCATTTCTCAAATGTTGTTTTTCAAACCCTATAAAGGAAGGGACAAATAATGAGCATCAAATTTTGTGCCTCAAGATACAAGTTTGATGATGCAAATCACTAAAACTATTCCTTATATTGTAAAAAGAATTATAAAAGGAAGAAGGATAAGGCCTTAGAAAACCTTAGAGCAAACCCCAAAAATTAATCCCAACCTTATAAAACCTAAGCCCATGAGCTTCCAAGCCTTATTTAGAGGTTGTACAACCCATTAAGCATGGTTATACACCCCACTCCTTACTTATATAGCCATGTCTTAAACCCTAAACCTAGAAAGGTTCTAGAACTGGTCTCCCTTAAACCCCAAGGTTATATAACCAACCATAAAGGTTGTACAACCCTACACATCATTGTACAACCCATTCAGAAACCCTAATTCCATAAATTTCATCATCTTCTCTATGATTAGACATGAATAAGATGTAACCTGAACCATTATCGGCTCTAGTGTAACTTCTTTTTCCTATAAATCCCCCATCATTTGAAAGGATGAGAGAGGCTTGAAAATCCTAGGAAAACTCTACTAATTTTTCTCCATAACCACCACTTAAAATAGAAATTTTAAAATTCTAACTCATTCCTACCATTCATAGGTAGAACAAGGCATTGTCTTTGCATTCCTTCAACATTCTTAAGCATTTTAGAGGATAAAAATCAAATGGTAAGCCTCTAAAGGCAAGAAAATCATCAAAAAGCATCCAAGAAAATTCCCCCTTCCTTCCTTCTTCTCTTTTTTTTTTTCATTTTTTGATTTGAAAAACTCAGAAAATGAAGGTTGTATACTTAAACTAGTATGTACATCCCTTTCCTTAGGTTATGCAACATTCCTCAATCTAAAACATAGCTTGGAAAATCTTCTTCTTCTCATTTAAGCTTTTTATTTCCTAAACTTTTTTTTTTGATGTTTTACGGTTCCATTAGCAGAATAGAAGAAGGCCAAAAGGCCTAAGGTCCCTATTCATTTAAGAAATGGAATGTTGAATAAGTTTTAAATGGATTTCATGGTTCATTTTGTGCTAATGCTTCTTGTTCTATTTTATGTTTAAGGTGATGTTTCAACTTCTATTTTAATACTTTGGTAGTGAACAAGTTAGGGGTTTTATCACTCTTAGGACCTTAGGAATCATATAGGGTTAGTTTACATTTTGGTTATGTTATTTGACATGTGTTTTGGCCTATGGTTTCACCCCCTTTTTAAGTGGCATTCTAACCTTTTTAAAGGAAAGCAATGCATGTGGATGCTATGTTCTTTGTGGGCAATAAAGGGATAGGGTTCATTAACCTATGACCTCTTTTATGATGATTTTGCCTTAGGCCATTAAAATCCACTAAAGTGTTTGTATTTCATGTTTATGTTTTTGTATATTTCATGCTTCATGCATTTGTGTTTGCTTGACATTGTTACATTCTTCATGTGATGTTCAGATGTTTATGATTGAAGACTTAGAAATATATTAGATACCTCAACTTTGGAGAAATGGTAAGGTGTTGATTATGGACTTTAATTATTTATCTTTATTTTTCTTGTTTTTATAATTAATTACTAACTTATGTATTTCTTTTGTTTATAATTAATTACTAACTTATGTATTTCTTTTGGGTGTAGATGTTTTGCTTAAGCTAGACCATGAATGATGGTATCCATCATCATCCTTGATGATTGTGATATGTGACGAATGATGGATATGCATATAGTACCCTATGCCATGTCACATGTCCTCATTCCTTCGAGATGAATATGCATGATATGTGATGAATGGTGGATATGCATGATATGTGACAAGTGATGGATATGCATCTTATACCATGTCACATACCTCTATTGCCTTGAGATGAATATGCATGATATGCGACAAATGTTGGATATGCATGTTATAACTTAAGCCATGTTACATAACCCCCTTCCCTTAGAATTGATGACTTGATTTGTTTGATTTAATGGTATTAAAGGCATGTTTAGGACAATTAATTAGACTAATTAATAACTTGGTTAAAATGCTAAAAGTGAACCAAAAATGCTCATCCCAATATCTAGGCAGTTTAGAGATGACTAACCTCTTCTTCAAGCCATACCCAATTTTTGAACCTAATCTCTAATGGGGTTAAGATGAAATAGGCCTTCTAATTGACTTAGCTTAGGACCATATTTTATCTTGCTTGGATTCTTGTCTCGACCAAAGTCAGGTAATGACTCTATGATTTTTAAAGATTATACTAATGTATTATCCTACCTTGGTTCCTCAATGACCACCATTTTGGATTTAAGGCTTTAAACTTTCATAAGGCCTAAAGGATTCCCCATTGATCTAACATGTGCCATAATTTATGGTTATTAAAAATGTAAAGACCCTCGTCCTCTCAATCCCTTTGATAATCGATAAAAGGATGGAGTCACAAGCAGGATTCTACTTGTTCGAGTAAAAATATAAGGCGCTCACACTTTCCTAACTCAGTCTGCTCAATGAGTGGCAAAACCTAGAGATTAATCTCTCTATCATCTTTTTGTAGCAAGAATTCTCCCATCAGAATAATTGCTAAGATGTGGGCTTCGACAACCTTAACATGACCCTTCGAAGGGTATACAATAAGTAAAAAGGATGTAAGGATCATTTTTTTTGCCACGATGTGTGTGGGCACTTTATTATAGTACAAGTCAAACAACTTCATCACCTTTCAGATGTTTAGATTGTCTAAGCATAGTAATGTGATATAGTTCATGCTAATGATATGGCAGTTAAGAATGGCGATGAACTCTTTTAGCATGGGGTAAATTTTAGTTTCTTCAATGTGAAAATAGTGGGTGGTTAAATTTCAAAAATCACTAGTTGCCCAAAGAAAGTGAACATTGAACTGGACAAATAAAAGGTGATGAAGGGTTTTGAAATTCGTCCAAGAAAGATCGAACCAATTTGGGATGAAAAAAAGACATCAAGAAGAAGGAGGAAAAGGAGGAGAAGAAGAAAAATAATAAGAAGGAGAAGAAGAATAAGAAGAAGAAGGAGAAAGAGAAGGAGAAGAATGAGAAGAAGAAGGAAAAAAAAAGAGAAGAAAGAGAAGAAGAAGAAAAATAAGAAGAAAAAGAATAAAGAGCAAAAGGAGAAGAAGAATGAGAAGAAAAAGGAGGAGAAGGAGAAGAATGAGAAGAAAAACAAGGAGAAAAAAAGAAGAAGAAGAAAAAATAGAATAAGAAGAAGGAAAAGAAGAAAAAAGAGAATAAGAAGAAGGAAAAGAAGAAAAAGAAGAATAAGAAGAAGAAGAAGGAGAAAGAAAAGAAGGAGGAGGAGAAAAGAAGAAGAAGGAGGAGAAAGAGAACAAGGAAAAAAAGAAGAAGAAGGAAAAGGATAAGAAGAAGAAAAAAGAGAAGAAGAAAAAGAAGAAAGAGAAGGATAAGGAGAAAGAGAAGAAGAAGAAGAAGAAGAAGAAGAAGAAGAAGAAGAAGAAGAAGAAGAAGAAGAAGAAGAAGAAGAAGAAGAAAGAGAAGGAGAAGAAGGAAAAGAACAAGAAAAAAGAGAAGAAGAAAGAGAAAAAAATGAAGAAGAAGGAGAAGAAGAAGGAGAAGAAGAAGAAGAAGAAGAAGAAGAAGAAGAAGAAGAAGAAGAAGAAGAAGAAGAAGAAGAAGAAGAAGAAGAAGAAGAAGAAGAAGAAGAAGAAAGAGAAGGAGAAAAAGGAAAAGAAGAAGAAAAAAGAGAAGAAGAATGAGAAAAAAGTGAAGAAGAAGGAGAAGAAGGAGAAAAAGAAAGAGAAGAAAAAGAAGAAGAAGGAGGAAAATGAGAAAAAGGAGGAGAAGAAGAAGAAGAATAAGGAGAAGAAAAATGAGGAGAAGAAGGAGGAGGAGAAGGAGAAGGAGAAGGAGAAGGAGAAGAAGAAGGAGAGGAAAAAGGAGAATAAGAAAAAGAAGGAGAAGAAGGAGAAAAAGAAGAAAGAAAAGGAGGAGAAGGAGGAGAAGGAGGAGGAGAAGAAGAAGGAGAATAAGAGAAAAAAGAAGAAACAGAAGAAGGAGAAGGAGAAAAAGAAAGGAGAAAAAGAAGATGAAGGAGAAGGAGAAAGAGAAAGAGAAGAAGAAGGAGAAGGAAAAGAAGGAGAAGAAGGAGGAGGAGAAGAAGAAGAAGCAGAAGAAGGAGGAGGTAAAGAAGAAGAAAAAGCAAAAGAAAAAGAAAGACAAGAAGAAGAAGAAGGAGAAGAAGAATAAAAAGGAGAAGAAAAAGAAGGGGAAGGAAAAGAAGGAGAAGAAAAAGAAAAAGGATAAAAAAAAGAAGAAGGAGAAGATGAAAAAGAAAGAGAAGAAAAGGAGAAAAAGAACGAGAAGCAAAAAAAAAAAAGAAGGAGAAGAAAAAGAAGCAGAAGAAGTAAAAAAATAAGGAGAAAAAGAAGAATGAGAAGAAAAAGAAAAAGAAAAAGAAAAAGAAGAAGAAGAAGAAGAAGAAAAAGGAGGAAAAGAAGAAGAAGAAGAAGGAGAAGAAAAGTATAAGAAGAAGGAGAGGAAAAAAGAAGAAAAATAAAGAGAAGAAGAAGAAGTGGAAGAAGAAAGAGAAGAAGAAGGAGCAAAAGAAAAAGGAGAAGAAGAGGAAGAAGAAGAAGCAGAAAAGAAGGAGGAAATGAAGAAGAAAAAAGTAGAAAAAGAAAGAGAAGGAGAAGAAGAAGAAAAAAATAGGATAAAAAAAGAAAGAGAAGAAAAAGGAGAAGAATATAAAGAATGAGAAGAAGAAAAAGAAGAAAAAGGATAATGATAAGAAGAAGGATAAGGAGAAGAAGAAAAAGGATAATGAGAAGAAGAAGAAGAAGAAGAAGAAGAAGAAGAAGAAGAAGAAAAAGAAAAAGAAAAAGAAAAGAAGAAGAAGAAGAAGAAAAATAAGGAGTAGAAAAATAAGAAAGAGAAAGAGCAAAAGAAGAAGAAGGAGTAGAAAAATAAGAAGGAGAATGAGCAAAAGAAGAAGAATGAGAAGAAGAAAAAGAAAGAGAAGGAGAAGAAGAAAAAGAAAGAGAAGGAAAAAAAGAAGAAGAAGAATGAGAAGAAGAATAAGAATGAAAATAAGAAGAAGAAGGAGAAAGAGGAGAAAAAGGAGAAAGAGGAGAAGAAAGAGAAGAAGAAGAAGGAGAAGGAGAAAAAAAAGAAAAAAAGAAAGAAAAAGAAAGAGTAGAAGGAGAAGAAGAAAGGAGAAGAAGAAAGAAGAAGGAAAAGAAAAAGCAAAAGAAAAAGAAAAAAGAGAAGAAAAAGCAAAAGAAGAAGAAGGAAAAAAAAGCCGAAGAATAAGAAGAAGAAGAAGGAGAAGAAGGAGAAGAAAAAGAAGAAGAAAAAAAGAAGAAGAAGAAGAAAGAGAAGCAGAAGAAGAAAAAGAAGAAGAAGAAGAATAAGCAGAAGAAGAAGGAGAAGAATAAGAAGAAGAAGTAGAAGAACAAGGAGAAAAAGAAGAAGAACAAGAATAAAAAGAAGAATAAGAAAAAAAAAAGAAGAAAAAAGAGAAGGAAAAGAAGGAGAAGACAAAAGAGAAGAAGAAGGAGAAAAGAAAAAGAAGAAGAAGAAGAATCAGAAGAAAAAGAAGAAGAAGAAGAAGAAAAAGGAGGAGAAGGAGAAAAAGATGGAGAATAAGAAGAAGAATGAGAAAAAGAAGGAGAAGAAAAAAAGAAGAAGAAAAAGGAGAAGAAAAAAAGAAGAAGAAAAAGGAGAAGAAAAAAAGGAGAAGAAGAAGGAGAAAAAGAAACAAAAGTAGAAGAAGAAGAAGAAGAAGAAGGAGAAAAAGGAGAAGAAGAAGAAAGAAAAAAAGGAGAAGAAGAAAAAGAAGAAAAAGAAGGAGAAGAAGAAGAAAAAGAAAAAAGAGGAGAAGAAGAAGGAGAAAAAGATAAAAAAGAAGCAAAAGTAGAAGAAGAAGAAGAAAAAGAAGAAGAAAATGAGAAGAAGAAGAAGGAAAAAGGAGAAAAAGAAAAAATAGGTGAAGGAGAAGAAAAAGGAGAAGGAGAAGGAGAAGGAGAAAGGGAAGGAGAAGAAGAAGAAAAAGAAAGAGAAAAAGAAAGAGAAGGAGAAGAAGAATAATAAAGAGAAGAAGGATAAGAAAAAAAAGAAGAAGGATGAGAAGAAGAACAAGAAGAAAAAAGAAGAAGAATAAAAGGAGAAGAAGAAGGAGAAGAAAAATAAGAAGAAGAAGAGGAAGACAAATAAGACGAAGAAGAAGAAGGAGAAGAATAAAAAAAGAATAAGAAGAATGAGAAGGAAAAGAAGAAGGAAAAGAAGAAGAAAAAGAAAAGGAAAAAGGAGACGAAGGAGAATGAAAAGAAAAATAAGGAGAAAAAGAAGAAGAAAAGAAAGAGAAGAAGAAGAAAAAGAAGAAGGACAAAGAGAGAAAAAAGGAGAAGAAGAAGGAGAAGAAGTAGAAGAAGATGAAGATGAAAAGGAAGAAGAACAAGAAGTAAAAAGAGTAGAAGAAGAAGAAGAAAGAAAGAGAAAGAGAAGAAGAAGAAAGGGAAGAAGAAGGAGAAGAAGAATAAGAATAAGATGAAGAAGAAGGAGAAGAAGAAGGAGGAGAAGAAGAAGAAGAAAGGGAAAAAGAAAGAGAAGAAGAAGAAGGAAAAGGAGAAGAAGGAAAATGAGAAGGAGAAGAAGAATGAGAAGAAGTAGAAAAAGGAGAAAGAGAGAAGAAGAAGAAGAAAGAGGAGGAGAAGAAGAAGGAGAAAAATAAAGAAAGAGAAGAATGAAGGAGAAGAAGGAGAGGAATGAAAAAGAATAAGAAGAAGAAAAAGAAGAAGAAGAAGAAGAAAAAGAAGAAGAAGAAGAAGAAAAGGAAAAATAAGGAGAAAAAGAAGAAGAAGAAAAAGAAAAAGAAGAAGTAGAAGAAGAAGGAAAAGAAGAAGAAGGAAGAGGGGAAGAAGAAAGAAAAGGAGAAAAAGAGTGAGAAGAAGAGAAAAAGAAGAAGGAAGACAAGAAGAAGAAGAAGAAGAAAAGAGAAAAAAGAAGAATAAAAAGAAGAAAGAAAAAGAAAAAAAGAAAGAAAAGAATGAGAAGAAAGAGAAGAAGGAGAAGAAGAAGAAGAAGAAGAAAAAAAGGAGAAGGAGAAGAAAAAGAAGAAAAAAAGAAGCAGAAGAAGAAAAAGAAGAAAAAAAGAAGCAAAAGCAAAAGAAGAAGGAGAAGAAAAAGAAGCAAAAACAAAGGAATAAGGAGAACAAGAAGAAAAAAAAGAAAAAAAGAGAAGAAGAAAAAAAGAAGCAAAAGCAAAAGAAGGAGACGAAAAAGAAGCAAAAACAGAAGAATAAGGAGAACAAGAAGAAAAAAAAGAAAAAAAGAGAAGAAGAAAAAGAAAAAGAAAGAGAAAAAGAAGAAAAAGAAGAAGTAGAAGAAGAAAAAGAAGAATAAGGAGGAGAAGGAGAAGAAAAAGAAAAAGAAGAAGAAAAAGGAGAAGAATAAGAATGAGAAGGAGAATGAGAAGAAAAAGGAGAAGAAAAGGAGAATAAGAAAAAGGAGAAAAAGAAAAAAGAGAAGAAGAAAGAGAAAAAAGAAAAAGAAAGAAAAGTAGTAGTAGAAGAAGAAGAAGAAGGAGAAAAAAAAGAAGACAAGAAAAAGAAAAATGAGAAGAAAAAGAAGAAAGAGAAGAACGAGAAGAAAAAGGAGAAGAAGAAGAAGAAAGAAAAGGAAAAAGAGCAGTAGAAGAAGAAGAAGAAGAAGAAGAAGAAGAAGAAGAAGAAGAAGAAGAATAAGAATAAGAAGAAGAAAAAAAGAAGAAGCAGAAAAAAAGAAAGAAGAAGAAAAAGCAGAAGAAAAGCAGAAGAAGAAGGAGAATAAGAAGAAAAAAGAAAAGAAGGAGAAGAAGAAGAAGGACAAGGAGATGAAGAAAAAGGAGAAGAAAAAGAAAAAGAAAAAGAAGGAAGAAAAGAAGAAGAAGGATAAAGAGAAGAAGAAAGAGAAGAATGAGGAGAAATAGAAGAAAAAGGAAAGGAAGAAGAAAGAAAAGAAGAAAAAGAAGAAAGGAGAAGAAAAGGAAGAAGAAGAAGAAGAATAAGACGAAGAAGAAGGAGAAAAGGAGAAAAACAAAGAGACAAAGGAGAAGAAAAAGAAGAAGGAGAAGAAGAAGAAGATGAAAAAGGGAAAGAAGGAGAAAAGAAGCAAAAGGAGAAAAGAAGCAGAAGGAGAAGAAGAAAAAGAAAAAGAAGCAGAAGATAAAGGAGAAACAAAAGATAAAGAAGAAGAAGAAGTAGAAAAAGAAGAAGGAAAAGAAGAAAGAGAAAAAAAAGAAGAAGAAGAAGGAGAAAGAAAAAAAGAGAAGAAGAAGCAGAAGAAGAAGAAAGAAAAGAAAAAGCAAAAGAAGAAAGAGAAAAAGAAAGAGAAGAAGAAGGAGGAAACGAAGGAGGAGAAGCAGAAGAAGAAGGAGAAAAAGAAGAAGAGCAAAAGAAGAAGAAGAAGAAGAAGAAGCAGAAACAGAAGAAAAAGAAGAAGAAGAAGAAGAAACAAAGAAGAAGAAGAAGAAGAAAAAGAAGAAGCAGAAGAAGAAGAAGAAAAAGAAGCAGAAGAAGGAGGAGAAGAAGTAAAAGAAGAAGAAAGGAGAAGAAAAAGAAGCAGAAGAAGAAAAAGAAGGAAAAGAAGAAGAAGGAGTAGAAGAAGGAGAAGCAGAAGAAGAAGTAGAAGAGGAAGAAGAAGAAGTAGTAGAAGAAGAAAAAGAAGAAAAAGAAGAAGAAATAGGAAAAGAAGGAGAAGAAGAAGAAGAAGAAGTAGAAGAACAAGGAAGAAAAGAAAAAGAAGAAGAAAAAGAAGTGGAAGAAGAAAGAGAAGGAGAAGAAGAAGAAGATGAAGGAGAAGAAGAAAAGGAAGTAAGAGAAAAAGAAGATGAAAAAGTAGCAAAAAAAAGAAGAAGGAGAAGAAAAAGAAGAAGAAAAAGAAGAAGAAGGAGAAGAAGAAGAAGAATGAGAAGGAAAAAGGGAGGAGAATAAGAAGAAGAAGAAGAAGAAGAAGAAGAAGAAGAAGAAGAAGGAGAAGGAGAAGGAGAAAGAGAAAGAGAAAGAGAATAAGAAAAAGAAAAAGAAAGAGAAGTAGAAAAAGGAGAAGGAGAACGAGAAGAAGAATGAGAAAGAGAGGGAGGAGAGGGAGGAGGAGGAGAAGAAGAAAAAGAAGAAAAAGCAAAAGGAGGAAGAGGAGGTAAAGAAAAAGAAGAAGAAGAAGAAGAAGAAAAATAAGAAGCAGAAGAAGAAGAAGGAGAAGAAAGAGAAAAAGAAAAAGCAAAAGAAGAAGAAAAATAAGAAGCATAAGAAGAAGAAGGAGAAGAAAGAGAAAAAGAAAAAGCAAAAGAAGAAGAAAAAGAAGTAGCAAAAGAAGAAGAAGGAGACAACGAATAAGAAGGAGATGAGGGAAAAGGAAAAGAAGGAGAAGAAGAAGAAGAAGGAGAAAAATAACGAGAAGTAGAAGAAGAAGGAAAAGAAGTATAAGAAGAAGAAGAACAATAAACAAAAAGAAGAAGAAGAAAAAAAAGAAGAAGAAGAAGAAGAAAAGAAAAAGAAGAAAAATAAGTGAAGAAAAATAAGAACAAGAAGAAGAAGAAGAAGGAGGAGAAAAAGGAGAAGAAGGAGAAGAAGAAGAAAGAGAAGAAAGAGAAGAAAAAAAAGAGAAGACGAAAAAGAAGAAGAAGAAAAATAAGAAAAAGAGAGATAAAGAAAGAAGAAAAAGGAGAAGAAAAAGCAAAAAAGAAGAAAAAGAAAAAGAAGAAAAAGAAAAAGAAGGAGAAGAAAAAAAGGGGAAAAAAGAAGAAGGAGAAGAACAAAAAGGGGAAGAAGAAGAAGGAGAAGAAGAAAAAGGGGAAGAAGAAGGAGAAGAAGAAAAAGGAGAAAAAAGAAGGAAAAGAAGAAAGAGATGCAGAAGAAGAAAGAGAAGAAGAAGAAGAAGAAGAAGAAGAAGAAGGAGAAGGAGAAGGAGAAGAAGAAAGAGAAGATGAAGGAGAAGAAGAAAGAGAAGCAGAAAATGAAGAAGAAGAAGAAGAAGAAAAAGAAGAAGGAGAAGGAGAAGAAGAAGAAGAAGGAAAAGGAGAAGAAAAAGAAGCAAAAGAAGAAGAAAAAGAAGGAGAAGGAGAAAAAGAGGAAGAAAGAGAAGAAAGAGAAGAATAAGGAGAAGGAGAAGAAGAAAAAGAAGAAGAAGGAGAATAAGGAGAAGGAGAAGGAGAAGAAAAAGGAGAAGGAGAAAAAGAAGAATAAGAGAAGAAGAAAAAGGAGAAGAAGGAGAAGAAGAAGAAGGAGAAGAAAGAGAGGAAGGAGGAGTAGAAGAAGAAAAAGAAGAAGAAGAAGAAGAAGAAAAAATAGAAGAAAGAGAAGAAGAAGAAGAAGAAGAAGAAGAAGAAGAAGAAGAAGAAGAAGAAGAAAGAAAAGAAGAAAAAGAAGAAGAAGAAGAAAAAGAAAAAGATGAGGAAGAAAAAGAAGAAGAAGGAGAAGAAAAAGAAAGAGAAGAAGAAGAATGAAAAGGAAAAGAAGAAGGAGAAAATAAGAAGAAAAAGAAAAAGAAGAATGAAAAGAATAATAATAAGAAGAAAAAGAATAACAAGAAAAAGAAGAAGAAAAAGAAAAAGAAGGAGAAGGAGAAGGAGAAGAAGAATAAGAAGAAGGAGAATGAGAAGAAGAATGAGAAGAAGAAGAAAAAAAGAAGAAGAGAAAGAAGAAGAAGAAAAAGAAAAAGGAGAAGAAGAAGAATGAGAAGGGAAAGAAAGAAGTGAAGAAGAAGAAGAAAAAGAAGAAGAAGAAGAAGGAGAAGGAGAAGAAAAAGAAGGAGAAGAATAAAAAGAAGGAGAAGAGGATGAAGGAGAAGAAGCAGAAGGAGAAAAAGAAAAAGAAGGAGAAGAAGAAAAAGGAGTAGAAAAAGAAAAAGAAGGAAGAGACAAAGAAGAAGGAGAATGAGAAGAAGAAGGAAAAGAATGAGGAGAAGGAGAAGGAGAAGAAAAAGGAAAAGAAGAAGAAAAAGAAGGAGAAGAAGAAAAAGAAAAAAAAAGAAAAAAAAAAGAAGAATAAGAAGAAGAAAGGAGAAAAAGAAGAAGAAGAAGAAGAAGAAAGAGACGAATGAGAAAGAGAAGAATAAAAAAAGAAGAGGAAGGAGAAAAAAAGAAAGAGAAGAAGAAAAAGAAGAAAGGAGAAGAAGAAGAAAAAGAAAAGAAAAGAAGAAGAAAAAGAAGAAGTAGATGGAGAAGAAAAAGAACAAGATGGAGAAAAAGAAGAAGAAGCAGAAGAAGAAGAAGATGAAAAAGGAAAAGAAGGAGAACACAAAGAAGAAGGATAAATAGAAAATGAAAGAGAAGAAGAACAAAAAGAAGAAGAAGAAGGAGAATAAGAAGAAGAAAGAGAAGAAGGAGAAGAAAAAGAAAACAAAATATGAAGAAGAAGGAGAAGAAGGAAAAGAAAAAGAAAAGAGAAGAAAAAGAAAAAGAAAAAGAAAAAGAAGAAAAAGAAGCAGACGGAGAAGAAAAAGAAGAAGAAGGAGAAAAAGAAAAAGGAGAAAAAGAAAGAAAAGAAGAAGAAGGAGAAGGAGAAAAAGAAGAAGAAGAAAAAGTAGCAGAAGAAGAAGAAGAAGAAGAAGAAAAAGAAGAAGAAGAAGAATAAGAAGAAGAAACAGATGAAGAAGGAGAAAAAGAAGAAAAAAAAAAAGCAGAAGAAGGAGAAGTAATAAAATAAGAAAGGAGAAGAAGAAGAAGAAGAAGGAGAAGAAGAAGTAGAAAAAGAAGAAGGAGAAGAAAAAGAAGAAGAAAAACAAGGAGAAGAAGAAAAGGAGAAAAAGAAGAAGTAGAAGAAGAAAGAGAAGAAGAAAAAGGAGCAAAAGAAAAAAGAGAAGAAGAAGGAGAAAAAGAAGGAGAAAAGAAGAAGAAAAAAAGTAAAAAAAGAAAGACAAGGAGAAGAAGAATAAGAAGATGGAGGAGAAGAAGAAGAAAAAAAATATGAGAAAAAAAAAAGAGAAGAAGAAGATTGAGAAGGAAAAGAAAAAGGAGAAGAATAAGAAGAATGAGAAGAAGAAAAAAAAGAAGAAGGAGAAGAAGAAGAAGAAGGAGAAGAAGGAGAAGAAAAAGAAGAAGATGGAGAGGAGAAAAAGGAGAAGAAGAAGCAAAAGAAGAAGAAGAAGAAGAAAAACAAGAAGAAGAAGAAGAAAAAGAAAAAGAAGAAGAAGGAAAAGGAGAAAGAGAAGAAGATAAAGGATAATGAGAAGAAGAAGGAGAAGAAGAAGCAGAAAAAGAAAAAGAAGAAGAAAAAAGAGAAGAAAAAGAATGAGAAGGAGAAGAAAGAAGTGAAGAAAAAGAGGAAGGAGAAGAAAGAAGTGAAGAAAAAGAGGAAGGAGAAGAAGAAAGTGAAGAAAAAGAGGAAAAAGAAGAAGAAGAATAAGAATAAAGAGAAGAAGAAGGAGGAGAAGAATAAAAAGAAGAAGAGGAGGATAAAGGAGAAGAAGCAGAAAAAAGAAGAAAAAGAAGGAAAAGAAGAAAAAGGAGAAAGAGATGAAGAAAAAGGAGAAGAAAAAGAAAAAAAGGAAGAGAAAAAGAAGAAGGAGAATGAGAAGAAGAAAAAGAAGTATAA